>APFE031213199.1:6219-19184 GCA_000404065.3 Pinus taeda
AGGATTTCTCAGGTTGACAGGGTATTATCGCAAGTTTGTTAAGAATTATGGGAGAATAGTAGCACCTCTAACAACATTATTGAAGAAATATGCATTTTCAAGGACTCTAGAAGCAACAAAGGCCTTTGAACATCTTAAAGAGGCAATGTGCCAAGCACCGGTCTTAGCTACATCGAACTTCACAAAAACCTTTATTTTGGAATGTGATGCCTCGGGAAATGGAATTGGTGTTGTTTTAATGCAAGAAGAAAGACCCATTTCTTTCGAAAGTTATCCAATCAAAGGAAAGTATTTACACAAAGCTATTTATGAGAAGGAAATGTTGGAAATACTACGTGCACTTAAGAAATGACGACTCTACCTAATGGGAAGACACTTCAAGGTAAAAATAGATCATGATAGTCTTAAATACTTTTTAGAACAAAGATTATCTTCAGAAGAGAAGCAAAAATGGGTTACAAAGATGTTGGGTTATGACTTTGAAATCATCTACAAAAAAGGGAAGAAAAATGTTGTGGCAAATGCACTCTCAAGTAAGGATTAGGATGTGGAAGCATTTCTTTGTGCCATTTCTATTACCCAACCAGATTGGATAAACGAAGCAAGGGATGAATGGAAGAATGATGAGGAAGTGTGTGCACTCATTCAAAATATACAACAAGATACCAGTACATATGATACATTTAGCTGGAGAAATGATTCATTATGGTACAAGGATTGGTTATACCTATGTAATAATTCACAACTCAAACAAAAGATTCTTAGGGAATTGCACACCTCTCCCTTAGGAGTGCACTCAGGATCTCTAAAAACCTACCACAGGGTTAAGAAGATTTTTTTTTTTGGATTCCCTTAAATCGGATATTCAAACATTTGTGGTGGAATTTTTTGTTTGCCAACAAAATAAAGTTGAAACAATTAAGACCCTAGGACTATTACAACCTTTATCCATTCCAAGCTAACATTGGGAGGAGGTTTCAATGGATTTTATCATAGGTTTACCCAAGTCTGAAGGAAAGAGTGTTATCATGGTGGTAGTTGACAGACTTACCAAGTATGCACACTTTTGTGCATTACCTCATCCATTTAAAGCGAGTACAATTTCTACTACATTTATGGAAACAATTCAAAAGCTACATGGAAACCCAAAGATTATTGTAAGCGACAAAGATCCCATTTTCACTGGAAATTTTTGGACAGAATTATTTTCTTTTCTTGGTACTCAGTTAGCTCATACCTCATCTTATCATCCTCAATATGATGGGAAAACTCGGATAGTAAACAAATTTTTGGAAGGATATCTTCATTGCTTTGTATCTAATAAACAAACACAATGGGTCAAATGGTTGCCTCTAGTTGAATGGTGGTATAACACTTCCTTCCATACTGCAACAAAAATGACCCCATTTATGGCACTTTGTGGATATCATCCACCATCTATCACATCATTTTTAAGTGAAAATTATAAGGTTCAAGCAGTGGAATATCACATCAAGCATTAGCAACAAGTTCTCCAACTCTTAAAGGATAACCTCACCTTGGCACAGAATAGAATGAAACAACAGGTAGATCAACATCACAGTGAAGGAAGTTTTGATGTAGGTGATTGGGTATTCCTATGGATACAACCATATAAACAAACGTCCCTCAAGAAAGCTAATAAGTATAATAAATTATCACCAAAGTATTATGGTCTATACAAGGTGTTGCAAAAGATAGGCAGTATGGCATACAAATTGGAACCTCTTTCAGCTTCCCGGAGTGCACCCAGTTTTCCATGTTTCATGCTTAAAGAAGGTTATAGGTGACAAACTTCCAGTTCAAACAATATTTCCAGAACTTGATGAGGAAGGAAAATCATATTGGAACCTGAGGTAGTCAAAGAAACAAGAACTTGACAGCTACAAAATCGATCAATTTCAAAGTATCTCATCAAGTGGAAGAACTTACCCATTGAAGATTCCACATGGGAGGATGTGAATTTTATACAAAAGCATCCAAAACTACTCAAGCATTGAGGACGACACTTTTTTGAAGGAGGGGGGCATGTTAGGTCCCTCTAGTACTAGTGATTCCCCCATTACTATTGTCATTGTATCCCTTATTGTTATTGTTGTTCCCCTATTGTCCCCATATTGTTATTATTGTGCCTTTATATTATTATTGTTAGGTTGGCTTTGGTTATATTGTGACCCCTTAGACTCCTATATATAGAAAGGAGGTTTTATCATTTGTATCATCTAAGAATTGTTCATTTGTGTAATGTAAACGAGGTTTCCCCCTCGAAGAGGATTATTTCTAAGGCGTTGATCTATCTTTTCTATATTTTTGTGAGCTGGTTTCATAACACCCTTGAGTTGGTCAAGAAGGTCATAAATCCATGGGATTGGATACCTATTCTTGAAAATGGTTTTTTTAAGTTCCCAATAATCAATGCAGAGCCTCCACTTATAATCCTTGATACCTAACTTCATGTGAAAGGTGTGAAAGACATTTGTGAACTCTAGCATGTCTTGGTCCCTTCCTTGCCACAATGTGGTGTATTTTATGTACTTATCTTCTTGGCCCCCGACAGGGTAATATTGTTCCTTGATGTCATCCTGGAAAGAATTCCAAGTGGGCAACTAAAAACAATGATGGTTTTCTCTTGTCCCTATACTCATAGTAGATTTCCCACCAGTACTTGACATAGGGGGTGGCTTTGAGGAGTGCAAAAGTGATTTTTTCCCTATTGGAAAAATCAAGAACTGAAAAGTATCCTTCCAACACATTTAGCCATTTATCTATGACATATGCATATATATAACCTTCAAATATGGGAATGTCAAATTTGACTTGTACCTTAAAGTGAGTGGCACCTCCAAGGTGGCTGTTGGATAAAGATTTGTCGCCTATGGGCATTTGACAAAGGATTTGGACCAAATTTTCCATCATCTCATTCCTTTTTCACTTGAGGGCTTCTTCAAGCAACATTTTGAGAGGATCTCCTACTTTATTTTCTTTCTTTTCTTCCACCATGGGAGGCCATCAGGTTTAGCAAGGCTAGTCTTGCAAAGGTTCAACCAGTTCAAGCCTTAACACCTTATACTCTGACCTCGTTGGGGACATACACAGAAAAACAGATAAATAACATACACTTCTAATACCACTGATATAGATTTATGAAGGAATGAAATGAATACAAATATAAACAAAAATGGAGATATAGTGAAAATAAAACCTCAATTCATTAATAACCAAGTATTGGAAATTATTTACATGCAGAATGGAAATAGACTAGCTCAGGCGATGGTACCTTACCTATGAGAAGATATGTGCAACTACATGCCTTCTAAACTTGTTATAATGAGGTTTAGAGGCTGATTTATTATTGAGAAACAATGGAAAATCATAAACATCTAAAAACCTAACCCTAGGAGATGAAGCGCCAAACGTTGTGGTCCCCAATGGGGTAAATTGGTATATCAACTTCCCAGGGTCATAACTTTGGCATACGATCTTTGTTTGACATGTACAATACCTTGTTAGAAATATCTATTCGAGGTATACAAAATTTAATTGCAAACATCTATTTAAAATTACATGTTTTCTCATTTTCCAAAAACAAATGTCGTTTAGGGCCTCAAAATGGCTCTAGAAGTTTAGGACCCCAAAAAAAAATCCAAAAATAGTAAATTGTGCTACAATTAAGGAAACAAAAAGAAACAATATTGGGGGCCCAAGTGGAATAGGCAAGTGGCTACCAATACCCACTTGGATCATGCTTTAATATCATTTATATATGTTTCATAAGAGACAAAAATTTAACATATAAAATAAATAAGAATTACTTGTCATCATGATAATTAGCTAAGAGATTGTCAATACTAATTGTAAATAGAAATTGTGCAAAGGAAATTACAAATAAATTTTATGCAGAGACGTGTTCAACTACCTCTACCACAAATTGACTTGATGGTTGAGCTATTTTGCACCACTATGTCTATGTCAATTCGTTTGATTTGATATTGGATTACAAAAAAACTAAACCAAATTTGATTTATGAATGATCTGACATGCGGTCTTGAAGACTACGGTACAAAGCTAATGGTCACAACGTGTTCAAGCCAACTGCACGAAGCAAGGAACATAAACTGTCTTTCGAAATATCCTATGTTAGAAATTAATTAACAAAGCAATGAAATACATAAAATATTATAGAAACACAAATACAAAAATGCATAAAACAAGAGAGCCACAGATATATGTGGTTCAGCCAATTTGGGCTATGTCCACGGAGAAACAACCAATCCTTCCTTTTATATTATGCAGCAAAATGAAGAGATACAACCTACAGAAGTTCCGCTGTAATTTCCTCTTTTCTCTCACACAGTTTCCTCTCTCTTTCTTTCTAGGAATAACAATCCACATTAGCAATAAAATTCTCTCATATAAATCGAGGGGTTTCCTTCTACGACAATCCTAAATTAAACATAACTTCTACAGTCAGATCATCTTCCTAATGAATGACCCAGATTGACTACAAAATTACATTATTTTACAAGGAAAATTTTCATCTATTTTTAGCTTTGGGGGCGCTTTCCCTAAACCCCCTCCAAGGGGGGAATCCAAACATGCAACTGCCCCCTGACCCCGAGGCAACAAATATTTGGGGGGGGGGGGGGGGGGGGGGGAGGGATCCCCCCCACACCTCCCATCGAGGGTTGGGATCCAAACATGGATGAAACAAGACCTTTGAATTAGGAAGATAATCAAGCTCCACAACCAACATCCTCTACCTCTACATATATTCCCCCACACATTTCTTCCCCACACCTACCTCTTGCACAACACTAAACCCAAAATTTTTAACATAGACAAGAATTGGCTCTAATCATAATACAAAATATTGGATAAAAAACTATTGTGATAAACTAAAGTATTCCATTACTAATGCCACCAACCATGAATAAATATTTTATGCCATTAGCTTTATTTTCAATGCATTTAAGTCGGTTAATTTTGGTTACATAAATTCTAAAATCATAGACACTAGCAAAATTCAAAAAATTCAATGCAATGAAAAATGAACATTACAATTTGTTTGAGATAAAAAATCAACATGTTCAAGCTAGCTGCACGGAGCAAGGAACATAAACTCTCTTTCGGAATATTATGTACCTCCACATATATTACTCACACATTTCTTCCACACAATTCCCTCCCACACAATATTACATATTAATCAATTAGTTAGCCATCATATACAATGTATCCAAAAATCCAAATCTTTGAGCATAAACAAGAATTGACTCTAAGCGTAATAGGAAGTACTGAATAAAAAAGATATTGTGATACACAAAATTATTCCCCGAATAATTTCACCAACCAGGAGTTAATAATTTATGCCTGAGTTGGTATCACATAAGATCACATCTTGATTTCCAATTGAGCTTGAACTACATTTCCAACCCGTATTTTTTATTGATAATAAGGAACATCACACTACATTGTTGTGAGATAGACTTATCCCCTTTTCATAACACACCACTTCTTGAACCCTGATTTGTCATCAATAGTGAATTAATAAGGTATTTCAATGACATTATGTTCAAAATTTCATACTTTTCATACGATAATTAGACATGCAATTCTAGCACAATTGAAAGCTGAGGATGTGATTATATGCGGCACCATATTTGGAGATAACAGTTTATGTAAGGTAACAAAAGCCCCAACAAAACTCCTAGATTTTAAACACATTCTACAACGAGAAAATGTTACACACTCTGCTATTCCAAATATGCAGTTTATCAGTGAAATTTCCTATTGATAAGAGAAAATGATCTATTTGTAGTATTGCAAATAACTTCTTTCCTCACTCTGCTAGCCATTTTTGCTTTGTACTTAGAAATGCTTGCTTACTCATTTCCTTATATAGTCACCACTTGCTACTATTTTGCACATGAAACACGTTACAAAATCTTTGTATTGGAGATAAAGTTAGCATCCACATTTTTATCATCCCAATGTCTCTCCTCATTGACCAATCTTGTGTTGGCATGGATATATTTGTGTCCTAATCACTTGTATGTTTCGTGCTAATAGCTTCATATCATCAATTTTGTTTTCATTGTCACAAAAACATTTCCAATAATTCATTATTAAATTTATCTAGTATATATGATTAATATAAAATAATGTTGCATGTAAATATCAGTCCTTTTAGCATTTGATTCACTGAATACGTGCATATGCAAATTAGGGAGATGTGCGGAATAAATTTGAGGATGACAAGTTTTTCTAGAGGGCCTGAACATTGCGAAAGAAAGTTTCTATTCCTTTCTTTGCACACCCATTCAAGCCAAATAATGGTTGTTCTGTGAATCTATTAATAAGCCTTGTAGCTGTAAAATAGATCCACAAGCTCCACAAGCTTTTTTTGAAAATTTAATTTAATTTGAAATAAATCTTATTGTCTATAAAATTCAATAAATCAACATTCCTTTGAATTTACCATTAAAGTTTGCGCATAATCACAATCACACTTGGACTTTCAATGGAAAATGCATCAAATAAAATGTTTACAAATTTGCTAAAAAATGTAACGTTTCTATTTTTTCAATCTTAACCTGTAACAACATCCTCTTGCTCTAAATTCAATACGGAGATACAAAACATTGCACATAAAAATATTTTTATCCTTTCTATGTACACTTCTCTTGCATAATGCCTCTTCCTCGCATGCATCAAGAAGACACTTAAATTGAATATTCGATAATAAGTATTTAATTCAAAAATGTAATATCATAAATGTACATAACATTTGAAAGCATTCGGGAGAACGAGTGTGCGGAAGAAATTTTCCGACAAGAAATTTATGCGAAGGACCGCAACATTGTCGATGGAAGTTTATGTTCCATTACAAATTAAATTTTCATTCCTTGCTCCACATACTTGTTCTCCCACACAACATCCCTTTCTTACATGCATTAAAAGGACACTTCATTTAATATTGGATACTAGGTTTCTGCTTAAAGTTTAAATAATTTCATGCTTGTGAAATAAAGTTTCCTTTGCAACCCTATCCCACATTATTAATTAATTAATATACACTATCGTGCAGGAGAGACATGTGCCAAAGGAGGACCAAAACATTGTCAAAGAAAGTATCTATTCCTTGCTCCACACACGTGTTTTCCAACACAAAACTACTTGTTCACTCGCATTAAAAAAACATTTAATTTGCTATTGTATAATAATAAGTATTTAATCGACAAATGTGAAATAAAAAATGCATATAGTATTTGGAAACCTTGAATACCATATTTTTTGTTTCTAGTTTGTAAATTGTTGTCTCTACTTTTGAAACCCACACATCCCACATCGATCCACTGAACATTACAAATTAGAGTTTTTGTTCATAGTTAAATTAATTGTGTCTGCAAAATAGGTCCCTCTGCACCCTTGTTCTCCCACACATACCCCTTATTCCACACATCCTTCATTCCACACAGATTCACGCTCTATGCAACTATTCTCTTGCATAACTAAATATGTAAAAGTTAAAAATAAAAAAAGAGTTAAAAATGAAATAATAAGAGATCAACACACTAGCAATACCTATCTTACTATCAATTTCAAAGAAATAACCAAAGAAATGCCCCATGTAAAGGACCTGCTCAGAGCATTATGTCAATGTCAGTGTCACAACACTAATCGATGGAATGGACACTCACAAAATTAGTCTTTTTTTATTTTAAAATATTTTGCCAGGCATTGACAAATACCAAAAATAAATCACCCTCCACTGGGGGTGACAATTTTTTGGCATTTTAAATCTCTTGTTTTTTTAAAACATTACAAGAAAATATATAATAATCAAAATTATGTCACCAAAGCATGCAATTGAGGTACATCATAAGAATGATACAAGGAATATTTGATTCAAAGATTTCAAAAAGAAAATGACGTAAAAACAAATCAATCCTCCTCCCAAAAATATTATAAAAGAGAGAGATCCAACATTAAACCTTCTATAACATGGTTTTATTACTTCTCGATTATAAGAATAGATTCTTACAAATTGTTTTCACAAAATGATGTAAAAACAAAACATTCCCAAGATTTGAGCAACACTGGCCCACCACTGGATCTAAGGGCGCCAAGAGAACATTGGGAACTATATTTTGGAGATCTCTTTTGACTATATTTTTAGAAAAACTTGTTAATGGAGGGGAGGAGCCTGGATTAATTTTCAAAAACACCTCGAAAGGAAGGAAAATAAGGAGGAAGAATACTCCCCTATTTCTCCTTTTTACCTTATGAATGTTCCTTTTCTAAAAATAGATCCTTATCTTGTGAAGATTCCATATTTTCTCTAGATGGGATCTCTTCCACATTGCAATGATTGTTGTTCTCTATTTGCACTAGATGTGATGTTGGGACGTCAGATTTGAGCACTGGATGAGATTTAGGATGGAGTTCTGAATCCTCATCTTCCCCTAGGATTTAGAGGTTAGATTTAGTTGTGATTTTTACTGTCATTTGGAAAAGTTCTATTGGTAGAAACTCTTTTTTTGTGGGGGGAGGTGGGGGGGATTCTTTGGCATTTATTTTTTTATTTTTTTTTTAAACATTAAAATAAAATATATATTAATCAAAATTATGTCATCAGAGCATGCAATTGTGGTACATCTAAAGAATGATACAAGGAATATTTGAATTAGAGATTTCTAAAAGAAAAGGACATCTAAAATAAATATAAAAAATCAATCCTCCTCACAACAAGATTATAAAAGAGAGATATCAAACACTAAACCTTGTATAATGTGATTTTATTTCTTCCCGAGAATAATTATAGATTCCTACAAAGTGATTGCATCAAATGATACAAAAAAAAATATGCCCACGGTTTTAGTAACACTAATCCCCCACCTGATCTAAGGGAGTCAAGAGAATGTTGGGAACTAGATTTGGAGATCTCTTTTGATGATATTTTCTACCACTTGTTAATGGAGAGGAGGATCATGGATTAATTTTGAAAAAAAACCTTGAAAGGAGTGACAATAAGGGAGAATATTCTCCATTTTACCTTATGAATGCTCCTTTTCTGAAACTAGGTCCTTATCTTTTTAGATTCCATATTTTCTCCAGATGGGATCTATTCCTCATTGCAAGGATTGATGTTCTCTATTTGCACTAGATGTGATGCTAGTAGGTTAGATTGGAGAACTAGACATGATCTAGAGAGAGCTTTGAATCCTCATATTCCCTTACGATTTATAGGTCAAATTTAGTTGTGATGTTTACTTTCATTTAGAAAAGTGGTGCTATTAGTAGCAACTTGTTGTTTTTGGGGGCTAGGAGCAATTTTTCAACATTTTAAAGCTCTATTTTTTTTAAAACCATTAAAATAAAATATATATTAATCAAAATTACGTCATTGAAGCACACAATTGAGGTACATCATAAAATTTATACAAGTAATATTTTATTCATAGTTTTTGAAAAGAAAAGGACATAAAAAAAATCAATCCCCCTACCAACTGTTAAGTTGTGTTATATTCTTTCCACGACTAGCCAACGTACTTAACCCGAGGGTTAGAGGAGGGGTGGAGCCCCCCCTTCATTGTGCTAATTGTGTATTGGGGGGTTCACAGGGGGGTTTGAGGGGGGTGGGTAGCCCCCCTCTATGGGGTCCGGGGCAGCGCCCTGGGGAATTTTTTTTTTTGGACCCTATATTAGGTTGGATAGACTTACCTATGCTTTTGTGCATGGTTTTCTCACATGGTTTTGGACACGATGGCTTTCGGTCCATGGTATTGGATGCTTCAGCATGTATAAATATGTATTGTAACATTGAAAGGAAGATAATGAAAAATCAATCTGGTAGTCTAGGTTTTGGGATCCATGGGAAAATCTCTGTGTATATGTGTTTTACGTGTTATGCTCTCACATTGTTTATTTTCTATGTTTTAGAATTCGTATGCAGGTAATTTCTATACAGGGTTAAAACATACATTTGGTATCAGAGTTGTTTTGGCTTCAAGGGGATGCCTTTGTAGTTGAGGGGTTTTGCTCGGTCCTGTGGTAGAACCTGTTCAGTGGGAGATCTACGAGATCGATTCTGGTGGTGAAAGAAGATGGCGAGCAGTGGAAAGATAGAGATTGAAAAAATTAATGGTTAGAGTTTTGAGTTGTGGAAGCTCAATATGGAGGATCTATTGGTGGATAAATATTAGTGGATCGATGTAGATCTGGGTACTAAACCAACGGGAGTGTCCGATGAAGAATGGAAGAAGTGGGATCGGAAGGAAAAGAGCACAATACCATTGTGTGTCTCAGATTCAGTATTGCTAAATGTATCAGGGGAAGCTACGACTAAGGATTTGTAGGACAAGTTAGGGACTTTGTACAATCTAAGTCTCTCATGAATAAACTATTCCTACGGAAAAAGTTGTATAACCTGAGGATGAAAGATGGAGACTCAATGACAGAGCATTTAAACGCATTTAATATTGTGGTAAGTCAGTTATTATCTATTGATATTAAAATTTCAGATGAAGATAAGTGCATTAGTTTGTTGTGTTCTCTACCAGATTCATGGGATATTCTGGTTATTGCGATAGGGAGCAATGCAACTACCTTGCAGTTTGATGAAATAGTCTCATCCTTGCTGATGGAGGAGATGAGATGGAAAAATAAGGAGATCCAGAATGGTGATGCCTTTTCTGCACGAGGATGGTCCCGGAACAGAAACAAAAATAAGTCATTAAGTGGGAGATCTAAATCTAGAGGGAGATCTAAATCTTTAGGAAAACATGTAAAGGTAGTTTGCTGGAAATGTGACAAGGAAGGGCACTACAAAAGGGACTGTAAATCTAGAGCTCCTGATAAAGGAAAGGGATCTGATGAAGGTGGGGATGTGTACTTAGCTTCTTCAAGTACATATGTAGATCATGAGGCATGGTTGATTGACTCAGGTGCATCCTTTCACTTCACTCCCCATAGAGAGTGGTTTTGTGAGTATGAGAAATACGATGGTGGTGATGGCTTCTTAGGGGATGATAAGAAGGCTAGAATCATTGGTCACAGAAAAGTAAAGTTAAATTTGCAAGGTGGAAGGGTTAGAACACTTCAGAGTGTTCTGCATATTCCTGCATTGGCCAAAAATCTGATTTTTGTAAGCAAGTTGGATGATGTAGGTGTAAAAACAGTGTTCGAGAAGGAGACCTACAAGGTGGTTCGGGGAGCACTGGTATTGATGCGGGGAGTTCAGATTGGAACTTTTTACAAGCTTCAAGGTAGCATTGTTGTTGATGGGTGCAACAGTTTTGTGGTTCCTCAAAGTGGAGCAGAAAATCTAGTGGTCTCTGGAGAGAAGACCATGTTGTGGCATCAAAGGCTTGGACATATTGGAGAGAAGGGCCTTCAAATACTTCATGGTAAAGGTATGGTAGAAGTATGAGTAATAGCTCTCTGGATTTTGATTTCTGTGAAAATTGTGTATATGGGAAGCAGAATCAGGTGAGTTTCCCCCTCTGGTGGTAAGAGGACGAAACCACATATTAGAGCTTGTGCCATAGTGATGTGTTTGGACTTGTGAGGGTTCCATCACTAGGTATGGTCTATGTACTATGTATCATTTATAGATGAATTCTCAAGGAATACATGGATATATTTCCTCAAGAAGAAATCTGAAGTCTTTGACAGGTTTAAAGAATTTAAGGTTCTGGTGGAAAATCAGACAAAGAAGAAGATAAAGGTGTTGAGGACAGATAACGGTGGAGAGTTTTGCAGTAAGTAATTTGAACAATTCTGTATGAAGTGTGGTATAGCACGACAGAAGACTAATCCATACACACCTAAGAAAAATGGAGTTGAAGAAAAAATGAACAAGACGTTGATGGAAAGGGCAAGAAGCATGCTCAGTGGTGTTGGGTTAGGAAAAGAATTCTGGGCAGAGGCATTGGAAACAACATGTTACCTAGTCAACAGATCACCTTCATTAGCGTTAGAGGAAAAGACTCCACAAGAGGTATGGACTGGTAAGAAACCCTCTCTTTCACATCTGAGGGTATTTGGATGCAATGCATATGTAGATGTTCCAAAGGAGAAAAGAACCAAGTTGGATAGTAAATCTGAAAAGTTCACCTTTATTGGGTATAAGGATGGTTTAAAGGGTTATAAGCTTTGGAACCCAGTAACAAGGAAGGTTGTGTATGGCCGAAATGTGGTGTTCAAAGAGGTGAAAGATGTTATTAAACATGAAGTCCCATCAAAGGAACCTGAGAAGAGAGAGTTTGAGCTTAAGGAGGAATAATTAGACTCTACAGCAGAAGAGGAATCAGAAGATGAAGAGCCACAAACTTTGGGTGTGAGAAGATCAGTTCAAGAAAGAAGGCATCCAGAAAGGTATAATCCATCTACTTTATGTTCAAATTTCTCTTTATCTATTACTGATGATGATCCCAGAACTATGAAGGAAGCAGTAGATTCAGAGGAAGGAAAACTATGGAAAGAGGCCATGGTTGATGAAATGGCATCTTTGCACAAAAATGAGGCTTGGGATTTGTTGGAGTTTCCGGCTGGAAGGAAACCCATTGGCAACAAATGGGTGTTCAAGAAGAAGACAAATGCAGAAGGGAAGGTGGAGAAATACAAAGCTCGGTTGGTAGCAAAAGGTTATTACCAGGTGTCGGGAATTGATTTTGGTGATATTTTTTCTCCTGTTGCCAAGGTAACTTCTATTAGATTACTTTTATCTGTTGCTGCTGCTTTTGATTTTGAGGTAGAACAGATGCATGTGAAGACAACATTTATTCATGGTGATTTGGAAGAGGAAATCTACATGAAGCAACCTGAAGGCTTTCCGGTGAAGGGTAAGAAAGAACTAGTATGCAAGTTAAAGAAGTCTCTGTATGGGTTAAAACAGTCACCAAGGATGTGGTATCATAAATTTGATACATTTATACGGGGACTTG
>APFE031213199.1:19270-45501 GCA_000404065.3 Pinus taeda
GGATGAGTAAGAAACAATCTGTAGTGGCACTATCAACTACAGAGGCAAAATACATGGCAGCCACTCATGCAAGCAAGGGAGCATTTTGGTTGTAGAGATTGTGTTCAAGTATGGGGTTAGTGCAGGGAGCTATAAGGATAGATTGTGACAGCCAAAGTGAAATCTTCTTGGCAAAGAACCCTGCTTACCATTCAAGGACAAAACACATTGATGTTTAGTATCACTTTGCGAGGGATATGATAGAAGAAAAAAATGTGTTGCTGGTAAAGGTGGACACTTTGAAGAATACTGCAGATGCATTGAAAAAATCTGTGAGCTCTGATAAGTTCTATTTGTGTAGAGTAACAATGGGCGTTGCAGGGTTGGATAAATGACTAAGCTCTCCTGTGGCCCCTTGTGGAAAGAAAACAACAAGTGGGAGAATGTTGAGTTGTGTTATATTCTTTCCACAACTAGCCGACGTAGTTAACTTGCGGGTTGGAGGGGGGGTGGAGCCCCCCCTTTGTTCTGCCGATTGCACAGCAGGTGGTTTGAGGGGGGCGAGGCAGCGCCTCGGGGAATTTTTCTTTCTTGGACCCTATATTAGGTTGGGTAGACCTACCTATGGTTTTGTGCATGGTTTTTACACATGGTTTTGGATGCGATGGTTTTCGGTCCATAGTATTGGATGCTTCGGCATATATAAATATGTATTGTAACATTGAAAGGAACATAATGAAAAATCAATCTGGTAGTCCTGGTTTTGGGATCCAGGGGAAAATCTCTGTGTATATGTGTTTTATGTGTTATGCTCTCACATTTTTTATTTTCTGTGTTTTAGAATTCGTATGCAAGTAATTTCTATACGGGGTTAAAACCTACACCAACAAGATGATAAAAGATAGAGACCCAACACTAAGCCTTCTATAACATGATTTTATTTCTTCCCAAGTATAATAATAGATTCGTACAAATTGTTTTCATATAATGATGCAAAAAAAAAACATGCCCAAGATTTGAGCGACACTGAGCCCCGACCAAATCTAAGGGAGTCGAGAACATTGAGAACTAGATTTTGGAGATCTCTTTTGACAATATTTTCTACCACTTGTTAATGTAGGGGAGGATCATGTATTAATTTTCAAATACACTTGTAAAGGAAAGAAAATGAGGAATAGTACCCTCCTATTTCTCCTTTTTGTCTTATGAATGCTCCTTTTATAAAACTAGCTCCTTACCTTGTGAAGATTCCATCTTTTCTCTAGATGGGATCTCTTCCTCATTGTAAGGATTGGTGTTCTTTGTTTGCACTAGATATGATTAAGGTAGGTCATATTGGAGAACTTGATGAGATCTAGAATGGAGCTTTGAATCCTCATCTTCCCCTAGGACTTGTAGTGCTCCAAATTTGTTATTGGAGGGAGTAAGGAAGTGTGACTTATGTTTGATGTCAAGTTGAGTCCTCTAAGAATCATATTTATTTTGTTTTCTTGAAACTTGTTTGGGTGACCATTTCTTGTCATTATTTTGAAAAGTTGGAGTTGGAATAGAAAGTGGTTGAATTTCTTAGACATTAGATAAATTTTTGCAAAGTTCCCATACTCATGGCAAGAGTTTCGTTTGAAAGGAACTTGCTCATAATACAGGGTTTGAATATGGCTCAAATCCTCTAAGTCAAGCTAAATCACTTTAGGAAGTCCTTTTGTAGAATTCATTTCCACACAAATTCTAGTACATTTGAAAATATTACCCTTAATATTTTCATGAGTAATATAACAATCCAACTTGTCTTAGATAAATTTAAAATTACCATCACCCTTTGAAATAATGGGTAGATGCAACAATCTAATCCAAATAAGGGTAGAATAAATTTCGACTTTGGAGTTAAAGTACAGAGTATAGTGGAAAATAAGCATCCCCTTGGATTCCCTAAAGTATGGACTATATTTGAAGATCAAACCCCTGTCCTCTTTGATTTCAAAAATAAAAGTATGAAATCCTTTTCCATAGTACAAAGTAGCAATTTTCTCATGATCTACCCAATTTTAAGAAACCCAATCTAGAATAGGATTAGAACTCAACCAAATGCATATAAACTTACCAAATAAACCTCCTTTGTGTTGGCTTTGTGGGCCCTGACCCAGGTCTAGCGTTAGGGAGCCAAACAAATCCATACACTACTAGCCCTTTCGGCATCAGCCCGTGAAGCATGGACCGAAGTCTGACCCAAAGCAGTATGGGGGGATGCTGGAACCAAGTTTGCATCCTTAGATGGTCGTGATGTCGATTTATATGCCCTGCTCATACCTTCACACAGGTCACTAAGCCTTGGGGGTTATCGAGCTACCCTCTATCTCGTCCTTCAGTACCTTCACGAAGGTGTACAATTGACCTTCGCATAGCCCTAACCAGTGGTTAAGGTACTTTTGTGCTCTTATGACAATGTATTGTATAGGTTCCCAAGTTATCTCAAGTGTTTTACTTATTCTGCCAATCAATTACAGTTATTGTCACATAAGCCGATATTCTTATTTGTGTTTAATTAACAGTTATAATCACGTACATTCGTGCATCAAATAAACATTGTAATATAACCCCAGATCGTAACACAATATAATCAGATGCATTAACAGAGACTAAATATATAGTAATTGTAGAATACTTCTCTTTATTTATATCTTCCAGTTTAATACAGACTCTATCCACCCTGCGCATAAAGTTGCATGGGTCCACACACTCAGCTGTGGACTTCTACCCTAGGCCTCTGTGCACTCAGCTGCAGAGCCTCTACCTACGCTAAGAACCAAAAACACGTAGACTTCTCCCTTCTACTTTGCTACTTACTCTTTTCTCTTAGCTTCCTAACTGCTTAGAGTTTACTTAGCTTCTTTTTATACAATCCCATGGTCTTCGGACCATGGGTAGGTCTTTACAACTGACTTGACACTTTACAAAATAAGGGCGGAAAACCCTTTACGACTCTTGACACCTTCACGCACCGTGACCACAAAATGTGGAGAATTTACAACTTTATTACAAAAATTGTCCCTACTCTGTTGAGGGCACTGATAGTGGGCCTATCAGCTTTGATCTCTGTGGTCAGTGCTCCCTCCAGCAGCACTATTTCTCAAGAGTCCTTTACATGCAACATCTCGGCGGTTTCTGAAGTACCGATGGTGAGCTTGGTGGACATCTCACTGGTCTGTGATGCATGGATCTGTAGCTCTTGCAGACCCATCTGGATGGCCCCCAATACTTGCTACTGCTGCTGCTCGAACTGTTGTAGTACCTTCATGGTGACATCCCGCACCGTATCTCCAATGTCATTCAAATCTCCCTCTATTAGGGTGATTGGGTCTAGTAACATCTTACTGGCCTTGGATTTCTTTGGCGACCAAACTTTTTCCTGTCCTCTTGGATGCTTGATATGGAATGACGTTGTCTATGGGTCTGCTCCGTGTTTCTCTGTCTGCTCGTTCATTTCTTCCTTTGTTTCGGGCGAGGGCGACCTTGTAGAAATTTTGAATAATTTAACACATATTCACAGAGATTATCCCGATTATACACTATTGCGGAATACATGCATAATACATAACCTCCTCTATGTTGATCATCAATTTAGCAGTATTAAGAAACAACTGCATGCGCACATAGAAGCATCAATCACACATATCAACACAGTATGTAACCCGGGGAAAGCATACAGTTGAAAACCTCACACTATCTGTATATTATATTGATTGAGAACATGTAACAATACATAATACAATACTCCTCGCAAGTACTCAGTACTATCTCCACCTGTTACACACAAAACTAGCTCAAATCTGAACAAGTCACAGGTTCAAATCTCCTCCGCTGCTTTGCCTGCCTCTATTGCACAATACCAAGTGAAAATCACATGAGCACAGGCTATTTCACTGTGCATATACTGTGCAATCCTCATTGGCAACTCAATCCCACTGATTGTGCAAAATCTCATGCACAACTATAGCCACAATTGATAGTAATCTCAACCTCTAACACTTGTCTCCACTGAACTGTACATGCACTGAGTTAACTGATGTATTCTTCAGTTGCTTTATGAGTTAATAATTAGTGAATTAATTAATAACTAATTCACACAACTCATCTCTAATCTATTTGTTAGTTAGACTAAAGACAACCTGTTCAACTAAGTCAAACTGAACACAACTCTATCAACTCCACTGTCAACTCCATCTAACTGAAGTCCTGCATGCAACAACTCAACTAGACCATAGGAAACTCATATTTCCTTCTTTCAGCTACATGTGCCACATCTGTAGCTCGAACTGAAGTGCTCCAAGAGGATAAGATAATGTTGATAGTCCAAATATTATTATGAGCTAATAATATTTGACTGTTCTAAATTTAGACTAAGCAATCTATAAATAGACTCCGCCCAAATGTCTAAAAATAGAAGCCCATATATTTTTACCAACATGACCAATCATCCACAAATAACATTCTGCAACTCATAGACAATGATCGATATGTCTAAAAATAGACATAGTCTAAAAATAGAATTTGCGCCAAAAATGGCCTGCGGGCCCACTTAGTGAAGGAGACTTCATTTCACTAAGATCCATCATCTTGTTGCATTTTCAACACTCCCTCTCAAAAAGATATGGATTATCTGCAACCCCTATCCTGTCTCTGTGGTATTCAAATTTGCTCCTGGTGAGCACCTTCGTCAAGATATCAGCATCCTGATCCTCCGTGGGAATATATGAAAGTAACATGATTCTCCGCTGCACATAACCTTTGATATGATGATACCTGATGTCGTCCGTTGAGGTCCTTGCCCAATCTACATCCTCCTGTCTGTACCAAGATCCATATCCCAATGTGCCTCTGTTGAGCCTGCACACATGCGACTCCACCAACTGTCGATAAACAGTGGCATCCACTACCTCCGTTGAAGTAGCATCCTCCTTCCTCCAACCTCCAGGAAGGAACGCAGTCTTCACATCCATCTGATGGATGTGCCACCCCATCTGTATCAATTTGTAGACCCATCTTGAACCCACCACTGATTTCCCTTCCGGTCTTGGGACAATCTCCCATGCACTGTTTCTGACAATTGAATCATACTCTTCCACCATGGCATCTACCCATGCAGGATCCTCCACAGCTTCCTCGAAAGAGGATGGTTCAGTCATGACACATTTTCTCACAAGAGCCATGTATCCAGCGTACCGATCAGGTGACTGTCTCTGTCTATGTTCTGTTGTAGGTGGTCCTACAACCTTCTCTGCATCTCGAGCCAGTCGCTCAGCTTCTGTAGTGTGCTTTTGCCCTCTGATGGTTGGCGTTGCATGCCTTCCACTCCATGAACTTCATATTGTGGCTGATCCACATCCTGAAGCTCATCCTTAGGAACTAATAGCTCCTCATCTGCATGCAAGTGTGGCTCCCTCTTAAGTGAACACTTCATGGCTTTCTCCTCCTGAAATTTTATATCCCGTTGCACAACAATCTTGCGACTGTCTGGAAAATACACACGATAGTTATGGGGCGTATCAGTGTACACCACAAATATCCCAACCTCTGCAGTCAGCTCCAACTTCTTCCTGGCATCCTTAGTCACATACATGTAAACAGGAGAACCAAAAATCCTCAAATGAGAAATATCAGGTCTTTTACCAGAATAACCCTCCTTGGGTGTACTCATGCCAAGTATCTTGTGAGGACAATGGTTCTGCACATATACTGTAGTATTGCATGCCTCCACCCACAAGTGAAGGGGTAGGCTCTGATCATGCAACATCGCCCGTGCAACACCCACGATTGTTATGTTCTTCCACTCAGCAACCCCGTTCTGATGTGGGTTATGGGGAGTTATGAGCTCTCTTGTAATCCCTTCTGCACTGCAGAAGTCCTTGAACTCGCCAGAGATGTATTCACCACCATTGTCGCTCCGAAGAGCCTTCACCTTCTTCCTCGATTCCTTCTCGACCATGCTTTGAACTCAAAGAACTTTGAGTATGTCTCGCTCTTCTTCTGCATGAAAAAGATCCAGCACTTCCGAGAGAAATCATCAACAAAGATCACATAGTACTTGTGCTTTGCTGTCGAAGCTACTAAGAAAGGTCCACAAACGTCTATGTGAATTCTCTCAAGGATCGTCGTGGCGTGACTATCCTTCTCATGAAAGGTGGCTTTCACAAACTTTCCCAAAGTACACCCCTTGCACTAATCTGACTGTGCAAGAGTTCCTTTAGGAAACCCAGTAGAAATCTACTGCAGTATCTTCAAGGCTCCATGGTGAAGGTGGCCCAATCTTCGGTGCCATAGCTCGCCATCATCCCAGCTCACTACTCCTTCTGCCTTGCATGCCATTGCTGAGCAGCCATCTACATGCAACTGATAAAGGTTGTTGACTCAAACCCCTATCTTCTGGGTTTCTCCAGTTGTCTTACTGCACAAGAAAGCCTTTCCCTCACTGAAAACAACATCATATCCCTTGTCTTCTAACATTGCCATAGAGATAAGATTCTTCTTCAATCCTGGAACATGCATAGTGTCCATGCTGGTGACAGTGAAAGCACTTCACCTTGGACATGTCTTGCTTCTTGCCTTTCACACCAGAATGAGAAGCTTTCTTGTTCTTCCCCTTCTTTGCTTTGGCAGCCAAAGCGCAATTTTCTTCATCAGTTGCCTTAGATGAAGATCTTTCCCTGGTATTCCACCTTATCTCCTCTTGCACAAGATCCGACCAAAGTCTCTCCCATCCTGGCAGTTTCTCCCGACCATTGACAGAGTCTTGATAGGAATGCCAACTCTTCGGAAGACCAAGGAGAGCCAAGCTCACCAAGTCCTCATCATCGACAGTCACCCCCACACTTACCAGCTCATCTCAGCATTGAGTGAACTTCATGAGATACTTTGGCATACTGTCGCCTTTCTCACACTTTATGTTTCTGAGATTATCCTTGAGCACCAACTTCCTCTGGTCGCTCTTGCTTTGGAATAAGTCTGTCAACGCTTTCCACATCAAGTATGGAGAAGCCTTTCCATGAACGCTGGACACAATGTGATCCCTCACACCCTCCAACAGAATCCTTCGACACTTTGCTGTCTTCTTTTGCCAATCCCCGACTTGAGCAACATCAGTAGGTTTTGGGACATCCGCATCTATGAACTCCTTCAACCCATTATCATCTAACACCGCCTCCATACTGTCCTTCTATGCAATATAGTTTGAGCTTCCCTCAAGGGCATACTCCAATCGCAATCTGTTGAAAGACATTTCAACTTTGACACCAAGAAAACACTGCTGCAAATTGGAATTCCACCATCTCAAAACTCAACTGCTTCTAATCTAAAATTCGTGAGAACGAAGTATTTCTTGTATAGAGATCGACTGTATGGGCATTCACCGGATATCTCACCTTCCAAAAGAGGGATGAATCCAGAGGCTACCTGGCCGGATTACAGACTCTGCCTAAAGAAATAAAACGTAGACACTTTTTGAATAATAGATCCGATGATCAATCCTTGCTTTGATATCCTGTAGAAATCTCTTCTACAAATCACCCTGCTTTGATACCATGTACAAATTTTGAATAATTTAACACATATTCACAGAGATTATCTTGATTATACACTATTGTGGAATACATGCATAATACATAACCTCCTCTACGTTGATCATCAATTTAGCAGTATTAAGAAACAATCGCATGCGCACATAGAAGCATCAATCATACATATCAACACAGTATGTAACCCGGGGAAAGCATATAGCTGAAAACCCCACACTATCTGTATATTATACTGATTGAGAACATGTAACAATACATAGTACAATACTCCTTGCAAGTACTCAGTACTATCTCCACCTGTTACACACAAAACTAGCTCAGATCTGAACAAGTCACAGGTTCTAATCTCCTCCGCTGCTTTGCCTGCCTCTATTGCACAATACCAAGTGAAAATCACATGAGCATAGGCTATTTCACTGGGCATATACTTTGCAATTCTCATTGGCAACTCAATCCCACTGATTGTGCAAAATCTCATGCACAACTATAGTCACAACTGATAGCAATCTCAACCTCTAACACTTGACTCCACTGAACTGTACATGCACTGACATGCATTGAGTTAATTGATGTATTCTTCAGTTGCTTTATGAGTTAATAATTAGTGAATTAATTGATAACTAATTCACACAACTCATCTCTAGTCTATTTGTCAGTTAGACTAAATACAACTTGTTCAACTAATTCAAACTGAACACAACTCCATCAACTCCACTGTCAACTCCATATAATTGAAGTCCACATGCAACAACTCAACTAGACCATAGGAGACTCGTATTTCCTTCTTTCAGCTGCATGTTCCACATCTGTAGCTCAAGCTGAAGTGCTCCAAGAGGATAAGATAATGTTTATAGTCGAAATATTATTATGAGCTAATAATATTTGACTGTTCTAAATTTAGACCGAGCAATCTATAAATAGACTCCGCCCAAATGTCTAAAAATAGAATTCCATCTATTTTTACCAACATGACCAATCATCCATAAATAACATTCTGCAACTCATAGACCATGATCCATATGTCTAAAAATAGACTTTGCGCCAAAAATAGCCTGCGGGCCCACTTAGTGAAGGCGACTTCATTTCACTAAGCTCCATCATCTTGTTGCATTTTCAACAGATCTTGGACCTTTGTCAGAGCTGCACTCTGCTCCACCTCACTATAACTGACTGAGGTATCGACCACGAATTCAGTCAAAAACCCTCCTATGATACGATTGATCCAATTATCGACAACGCGGGTGATCTTATCCTCATAGGCTTCCAGTCTCTACACTAACTCTGGGGTCCAGAAAATAGGACCGTCAAGCTTCCACCTTCCTTGGCTATCTGGTAGCTTCCCGATCCACTTGTATAACTCAACTAGAAAGGAACAGAAAAATATCTCGTCCATTTCTGTATACAGGTACCTGTCTAGCCACTGTTCCTTTGCCAGCCACAGATTTCTATTTTCCTACGCCGTGAATTCATGGATCTTCCTATCCAACTAGTATTCGATCTCTTTCTTAGTTGGATTCTAGTGATACGACATCACACATATCTCATGCAGATTCCAGTCCCAGCAACGAAACCATTTGTTGGCTTTGTGGGCCCTGACCCAGGTTCAATGCTAATTAGCCAAAAAAATCCCTACACTACTGACCCTTTTGGCATCAGCCTTTGGAGCATGGACCGACGTCTCACCCAGAGAAGTATGGGGGGATGTTGGAACAAAGTTTCTGCACCTTGAGATGGTCATGATGTCGGTTTATACCTCCTTCTCCTGCCTTCGCGCAGGTCGCTAAGCCTTGGGGCTTATCAATCTACCCTCTATCTCGTCCTTCAGTACCTCTGCGAAGGTGTACGATTAACCTTCGTGTAGCCCTAACCAGTGGTTTAGGTACTTTCACGCTCATATGACGATGTATTGTATAGGTTCCTAAGTTATCTCAATTGTTTTACTTATTCTACCAATCAATTATAATTATCATTGCGTAAACTAATATTCTTATTTGCGTTTAATTAACAGTTATAATCACATACATTCGCGCATCAAATAAACATTGTAATGTAGCCACGAATCATAACGCAATATAATCAGATGGATTAACAAAGACTAAATACACAGTGATTGCATAATATTTCTCTTTATTAATATCTTCCAGTTTAATACAGACTCTATCCACCCTGCGCACACAACTATAGGGGTCCGCGCACTCAGTTGTGACTTCTACCCTAGGCCTCTACATACTTAGTTGCAGAGCCTCTACCTACGCTAAGAACTGAAAACACTTAGACTTATCCCTTCTACTTCGCTACTCACTCTTCGCTCTTAACTTCCTAACTGCTTAGAGCTTACTTACTTAGCTCCTTTTTATACAATCCCATGGTCCAGGGACCATGGGTAGGTCTTTACAGCTAACTCGACACTTTACAAAAGAATGGCAGATAACCCTTTATGACTCTTGACACCTTCGTGCTCTGCGACCACAAAAAGCAAAGACTTTACAATTTTATTACAAAAATTGTCCCAAAACATGGGCTTTTAGCCCCAAAACTTCTCTTGGGGGAACTCGTTCCCAACACTTTGTGAAGGATAATGATGTTGCTTTTTGTGTGATAGATGACCCCAAGTCAAGATTAGGGATTACTTTCACCCTTTTTGCAAATATTCATTTCTAAAGATAACTCTAACCAACTAAAGAAGAACCATTTAGCAGAGAAGCATGAGCTACCTCCTCGGGATTGGGAGGACCACCTGTTGGGCAGTTGAAAAATAGAAATCACCAAGAAAAGCAAGAAACCAGCCAATCTGTACATGTGAATAGAGATTCCTGCAACTAAAGAATAGATATCTTCATAGAGCACAACTAATACAAGGTACCCAACATCAAACTTGAAAACACAAACAATCTGCAGGAATATGCGATGAAGAGATCAACTCTCTACAAATATTGGCTTCTTGAGCGATGTAGCAAGATCTCTTGAGTTCTCTAGAATGAAGTGACGTGGTGGTAGTAAAGAAACCCTAACCATTGCAAAATCACTACATCTAGGATTCCTTTGAAAGTGTTTTTTTTATAATTGTAACAGTGAAAATTGTATTTGAATTACGTAGATATGTGTGTCTATTTTGGAATAAGGATTCCATAATTTTAATTTAATTACCAATAAGTATTATGTGGATGGTATGGATTTAACTTCCATGGAATATTCTAGAATATATTTAGTAGTAGTCAAAGATTAAAGGTTGAGTTTTTGCTCAAAAGTAGTTATGCTCTTTTTTCCTTTTAATTAAATTGATTAATTAAAAAATTGTCACATGGACAAAGTGTCATATGATAAATTATGGTTTTTTTTGCATGTGGTATTGATAAGCCATGGTATTGTAACAAAGTCAGGGTAAGAATTTCCATGGTTAAGTGGTTTGTGAATCTTGTTACCTATTTTTTTTAATGTTTATATATTAATTCTTTTCATAATTAATAATAGTAATAGTAATAAGAATAATAATAATAATAATAATTTAAAATAAACCACAATTTAGTTATTATTATTATTATTATTATTCTTATTTTTGTTTTGGCAATGTGAGATGTATGATGAAGTAAGTGTTTTGATGTTTATCATGGATTGATTCTTATTGGTGTTTACCAAGCATTTATATGATTGTGATAGTAAAAATTATGTGGTTGAAGCACATAGTTGAATTACATTGCAAAAAATGCATCAAGGAATATTTAATTCAAAGGTTCTAAAAAGAAGAATTAAAAAGCAATCATCCTTTTGAAAAATTGAGAAATGGGAGAGATCCAACACTAAAATTGCTATAACTTGATATTACTGCTTCCTGAGTACAAGAATAGATTCTTACAAATTACTTGCACAAAATGTTTCACAAACAAAACATGTCTAATATTTGAATGAAACCAACCCCCCACTAGATTCGATGGAGTCGAGAGAATGTTAGGTACCAAATTTTGGAGATTAGTAAATGTGATATTTCTTACTTATTGTTAATGGAGGGGAGGAATGTGCATTGTTTTTTAAAGAATTTTCAAAGGAATGAGCATAAGAGGAAATAATTACCTTCATGTCCTCTTTCTTCGTTTTAGCTTATGATTCCTCCTTTTCTAAAACCAACTTCTTAACTTGTAAATATTTTGGATTTTTCCCAGTTAATATATTACTCATTGTGAGGATTCATGTTCTCTATTTTCACTTGATCTAATTCTCATTTTTCATATTAGAGGGTTGGATGAGATCCAATTCGGAGCTATGAATCCTCAGCTTCTTTCCCCAGAGATTTCAACGCTCCAAATCTGTTATTGAAGGGAGTAATTGGGTGTGACTTAGGCCTAATGTATAGTTGAGTCCTCTTAGACTATTATTTCTTTTTCCTTTTTAAATCTTATCTGAATGATTCTGGATTGTCTTTATTTTGAGAAGATGGAGATGCCTTAGAAAGTGGTTGAGATGTTTGAGTATCAAGACAATTTTTTGTGAAGTGCCCATACTTATGACAAGAATTTAATTTGAAAGGATCCTGCTCATAATACAAGGTCTAGAGATGGCTCCAACCCTCCAATTCAAGTTGAATTTCCTTAGGAAGTCCTTTTCCAAAATCCATTTATACATAAATTCTCCCACTTATGAAGATATTACACGTAGGATTCGCATGAATAATATAATGACCAAAATTATCTTTGATAGCTTTAAAAATATCAACAATCTAAAAAATAAGGGGTAGATGTAACAATCTAATCTAGATAATGGTGGAAGAAGTTTTCATATTGTAGTTAAAGTCAAGAGTATAGTTAGGAAGAGAGATTCCTTGAATTCCATGAAGTAGGGACCATATCTAAAAATTAAATCCCTGTTCACTTTGCTTTCAAAAGCATAAGTATAAAATTATTTTCATAGTACAAAGTATTAGTCAGCTCGTGATCTACCTAATTTTTAAAAATCCAATCCAGAACAAAGTTAGGACAATTAAATTTTATGTAGGTATGGTTGGTATTCATAATTTACATTTTAGCCCTTGAAATATATATAATGAGAATGTAATACATGATATTCATGTCATTTTATTTTATTAGCCCTTGAAATGATTAATATGAGACATGTTCTTCATGTCGATTTTAAAAGAGAAAAATTCAGATTGAGTTTTTGGCTCCAAACTTGTCAAGTCAAACTCCTTCAAGTCGAGACAGCCCTAGTGAAGAGACACAATTTCAGATAGGTAGAACACTATATATAAGGCACTCAACCTCCTCCACAAGGTACCATTCGATCTCTCACACAACAAGATATATTATGGGGATCCAAGTGAAGAAGAAGAAGGATGAAGTAGGATGAAGAAGGATGAATTCATCTCTATCATTTTTCTCTCTCTCCTTAACTTCACATGTGTGACTCTCTAAGCATATTCTAGGCAGTTAGCCAAATGTTTGGGCAGAATATTTTGGGCAGTAGGGTCAAGTTTATGGGCAGATTCTGGGAGGCAAAATTTTGACCTAGGTAGATCAGAGAGGGCTGAGTTTGTTGGGAAAAATATTGCCTTTACAAGCGGGTTTTTTGAACAGGTTTGACCATATATTTGTAGGTCAACTTGACCATCATATTGACTAGCAGAATTAGGTGTATCTCTTATTGAATTGAAGAATTTATTTAAGGAAAATTTTGTTGGGTTTTTCCCCCAAGTGGGTTTTACCATGGTAAATCTTGTGTTCTCTTTGTGCATTGTGATCTCTATTGTCCTTGTGCATTTATGGTTGAATTTCTAAAGTGTAATTGCTTAATAATAAATTGAAAGTTCTAAAAAGGATATATACATCATGAGAAGTCATTATCAATATTTCATAAATTAGTTCTTGTATTTATTAGACTTGAAAAATCAACATGGTATCAGAGCTTTGGTGAAAAGGACATTGAGATCACACTTGAAGAACTTTGGTTCAGGAAAAAGTGGCTTTGAATATCACTTTTGATTATTTATCTATATCCATGGGTTCCTTTATGAAGTCAGAGAATGAGCTTGAAGGAGCTTCAAATTTTGGGGCTTGGAAAGCAAGGATAGACCTCATACTCACAAATAATGATCTCTTGGATATTGTGAAGGGCAAGGTCATTGAACCTTCAGATAATGTAGGAAAAAAATATATGAGAAAGAGTACACCACAACTAGAAGGATCATTGTGGATTCTATCAACAATCATTTGATTCCATATGTTGCAAATCTTGACACTTCAAAGAATATGTATGATTCCCTAGTTGGCTCCTAGAGACAACCCCTAGGTTGAGGAGAAGTCAGTGCCTAGGACATATTAGTCTCTCTTGAAGGTGAATCAGTGCTACTTAAGAGATAAATGTAAAATGATTTAAAATTTGGCTCAATTACCCTTCTCATAGGAAGATTCAATGTACACATAAACAATATATATTATTCCCAAGAGTAAATTTTCAGGTCTGGTGGCTACACACATAAAATGCAACTTGATTGGTCGTTGTAGTAAATATGGCAAGGAGAAATATAAGGGAAGGAACCTAGTGCAGAGGGTTGGATAGACACAAAATCCTATGCAATAAATCCTAGTAGAATCTTGAAAAGAAAAAGGAAATGAAGTGCAAAAATTATCGAGCACATTTTAAGGCTTTCAACTCAATATATCACAGGTACTTTTTGCTACAACATAACATAAGTAAATATATGATTTAGGAGTGAGTCTAATAGCGGCAAATAACAAAATTTCTGAAGAATAAAAACACACGTGAAGCATAGAGGAAGAACACATACTACATATTCCAATTCTTGGAATCACCATAAACTTCTTCATAATATTCAAAATGAAATACTTGTCATAGGCCCAAACTTGTGAAATTTGCAAAACAATTACAATATCTGGAACATGAATATCGAACCATGGAACCTCTCTCTGAAAAAAAAAAATTGAAACCTCTGAAAACATAATTCAGAACATTTCTAATAAGTTTTTCCCTCCCTTTTTATAGGGGGAACCAAAATAAGAACAAACTATAAAATATCTTCGAATGCTCCAGGTGTCTGGACTACACAACTATCTGAGCATGTGATTAGCCTAATTTTCCTAACGATTACATAATAGACTTCATTCTTTTCTTGAAAATGCAATATTAACCAAAACATAAATAAATAAAAATGAGGTGTCATAATTGACACAACAAAATATCTCCATTTCCGAATCCTCTAACTTCCTAAGGTGGACTCAGGATCCATGATATGGGTCAATGGTGGGTTGATGATCTAACACCACTACCATTGTATTCCTCCCATGGTTATCTGCAAATTCACATGTCGTTTTCTCTCTATAACTGCATGGATTGTCCCTTTTTAGAGCTGGTCATGATTTGGTGTAGTGGCGTTGGAGGTGTTCTTGCAATTTAGTTGTCAACCCATTCATTCTCCATACTCTGCATTGCAATATCAGAGCCTTAACATAGCATAACTCTATTAATAGAAGCATTACATAGTAAAAAAAATTGATTCCTTTAGCCCCTTTCTGTCTAACCTCTTTTTTTTTTATCCACCATAGGACCCTATGTTGTGACTAACGGCTTCATACACCATTGTGTTGGATATCTTGGAGCCCTTGCATATTGTAACTTTTTATTAACATGAGCTTACGATATTATGAAATCCTGATTGGACTTTGGCTCCTTTTTCTTAGCCCCTTATTGCATTTCCGCCATAAGACTGGGTGCTTTGATCGACAAATTAGCGCTTAGGTTCTAAGGCCTTTAGAATCCTCCTGGGGGCCTATCCCTTAGTGTATTTTCTCTTTGCCTTCAGTTTTCTGAGCTCCATGACCAAATTCCAATCACATCGAAAGCCCCTACATATCATAATGTTTTTAAATATCAACTAGGACAGGGGTTAAGAGATCTACATCCTCCAATATGGTGACCTATGAGATACTTTCGATGTGGCATCCTTATAGTACTTGGTGCTAAGGCCTTCTCAACGCCCTTACTCCTTTGTGTCCTCATGACCAAATTCCACTCAACATTAGAGCCCCTTTCATAGGAACCCTTTCAAAAATAAATTTCACAGGATTTACAAGATCTTCGACTGCAGATATACCGACCTCCTAGATGATATCATGCTAATGTCATCATCTCCACATGGTGCCTCCTTAGTGGTGACTTGTGTCACATGAATTTTCCCCTTTAGGCCACCCAACAATGCTGAAACTGACTACCACGTGCCCTCTGTAATGCCACGTCATTCTGATGTCATCCGCCTCATCAACCTTTTAGAGCTAATCACCTACTGTCGTGTGACCTATTGGAGGAGAGAGAAAAGGGTCCCTCAGCTCCTTGGTTTTGTGTTTTATTTCCTTTATAACACTTATTCTCTGCAACCTTTGGTGCTTTCAAAGGAATTAAATTTTTAAGGAGTTACGAGGTTCCAATCTCCGATGTTCTGAACCTTCAAGGTTGACACATGCTATGATTTTTAGCCTTCTTATATCGGGTTTTGATATGACCAACCTTCTAATATCAGGTTTCTGATATGCCACCTGCTTCGACCTTATCAAAATATAACATTCCAATGATCGACTCTCAATATTTCATATTTCCCTTTTCATTTCGGCTTCAGACTTTCGAATTTTGGCTGCCAATACTTTGGATCTCTCTTTTCATTTCGGCTTCCGACTTCCAAATTTTGGCTCTCTCTTTTCATTTACCTTTAGTACACCTAAAATGGACCTATATTTCTATGTACTACGGATGAAAAATAGGACGAGTTGACACAAATACAAGATGGTATGATAGATAACAACAATTTTATTCCATATGTCGCAAATATTGACACTTCAAAGAATATGTATGATTCCCTAGTTGGATTATATACTATCAATGACATTGGTTAAGAAATGAGTTTAAGGAATGAGCTTCATGATGTTAAAATGTCATGAAATGATATTGTGGCTCATATTTCATGAGGATCTCTCAACTTAGAGATCAACTTCAAGCAGTTGATGAAATGTTTTTTTTTTTAAAGGAACTTGTGACTACAACACTTAATGGTCTACCTGAATCATGGGACTCATTTGCCTCTAGTATATGTGGCATAAAGGACGCACCAAATTTTTAAGAACTATGGAATTCTTGTACTAAATAAGAATGTAGACTCATATCAAAAGGAAGGATCCATATATGTGAAGAAGGTGATTCTCAATAATTTGCAACATGATCTAAGAAGGCTTGAGGAAGAAAGAAGTTTGGATTCCAAAGAATACCTAAAGGTAGAAGAACTACTCCCTGATTGTTTTACAAATTATTCCCTTCTACAGATAGAAGAAAACACCCTAGATCTAGTGGCTTGATCTAGAATCAACAGAGACAAAAAGACTTATGCTTTCCTTAGAGAAATTAGTGTTGGGAATTTCAATTATCGTTAGACCAAAACCCATAGGTGTTAGTCAACGATCACATCCCCAGAGATAAGGATTCATGAGAGGGGGTTAGTCCATGTCACAAAACACATGGAGAGTGTTGGTTTATCCAATTTCCAACAATCTGCACCCCCCCCCAATGTGAGCCAGGTGTGTATCGAACTCGTGACCTACGCTCTGATACCACTTGTTGGGAATCATGATTGCCATTAGACCAAAACCCACATATGTTAGTCAACAATCACATCGCTAGAGATAAGGATCCATGAGAGGTGGTTAGTCCATGTCACGAAACACATGGGGAGCATTGGTTTATCCAATTTCGAACAATTAGAACATGGAGGAAAGACTACCTAGAATCCAACACAAGTTCTCCTCTTCTCCTTTCTTGTATGCTCCAGCTCCAACTCCAAATGCGATAAATGGAACCTACAAAATAATAAAACAAGAAAGAGAAGTAAAACATACAAATAACCTATCCTAACATCTCTAAATAATGAGTGAAGAAGACATCATAATACATATGCATTAATAAGACATAATTATAGGAAAATAAAGCAATTTTTGAATTAATGAATGTAGGAGAAGATACAACCCTTCACAGATCTTGACCTTGTATATGTCTCCCAACTATATTATCATTCCTTTTCCATGAATCAAGCCTTCAATCACAACTCAAGTGCATGGATGTATAATGGATCCTTAAGCACAAAGTAGAAGCATGAGGGCATAACTAAGAGTCTCCAAAATCCCACCTAGACTCCATGGGAATAGGACTTAGATCCACATATGAGAGAGGATAAGCTCTACGGATAAGAGATAATACCTCAAGTATAGGATTTCAAGATCTTGATCTAACATTAAATAGTTAAAACCACTTGGGAAGCTTCTGCAAAGAGAAGATTTTAATTTTTTTTTTTATTTTTACCATTTTCTCAAGGCCATCACACTTATATTGAAGGAAACATGTTCTAGTCTGTGCATTTTTTGTGTGTACACCTTGCAACAATGAATGTTTCATGAAGGGAAAGTGCGATGGGGCCAAAAAATAGGTTTTTAGGTTTTTTAACCTTGAATTCTTAGACTTTTTAGAGAGAAGATGTTCTAGGTTTTGCACAGGATGAATGAAAAGTGTCAAAGCATGTTGATTGATCTAAACTCAGGCCATTTGATTGGATGTGACAAAATGACCTGTAACAAATTCCCCCCTAAATTCAAGTTAGAAGCAACAACTAAGGGTTGAAGTGCTTTACCATGTGATAAGTATGGATCAAGAATATATTGGTTGAGATCATCAACTATTTGTTACAATACATAATCATCATGATATCATTGTTGAGGTAGGAATACCAATACTTAACGTACAAGCTAATTTAAATGTACATATACAATAATTAGAATTGTGTCCAATAATGACAGATGGTGTACCCATGCTTGGATAAATTTTTGAATGATCATAGCCATCATACTTTGTAATCTTGTATGAATCCTGAAATCGCAACCCGAATGGATGAAACTATATTTGAGGTCTTCTACCTCATCACTCGATAGTACAAATCTAACCATGTGAATAATTTTTTTGATGTTGAACATGATAGACACCATCTAATTACTGGCCAATGATGAAATTCGTTAACAGAAGAAAGAGGAACCACAGATAATGATAATGGATTTCAAGGTACTATAGTGCAATATATGCAGTGTGAATAAATGAGCTGAAGTTGAACACCACACGTAATCTTCTGATCAAAGGCCAATGATGAAAACTTATCAACAAAAGTGAGTAAAATTGTCATTGAGGTATGCAAGCTCCAAGGCATTGAAGGGAGTTTCTAAGTCAACTTCCTAGATAATGTGTTGATTTTGATAAGAAGTTACTCGTTGTGGGAGGGCCTTGATGTATCACCCATTGATGACATGAAAATGGTATCAATATTCCAGATAGAATGTTTATGATGCAGAGTTGATTCAAGAGAGACATACATGAAGTAAGGCTTAAGGGAATTGTTGTAGATGTCAACTGAGGGTGGAATTTCTCTTGAACATATCGAAAACACTGATATGGAGTTGGTAGCATTGACTCAAAGACCCATCATGAAGGATTTCAATGAGGTGTGATCAACAGAGAGGCAAACGAATTCCTGAACCCAAAGTAGTCAAGAGCGACTCACTACCATTACTAGGTTTAATGCCATGTTTTCCCAATTTCGTAACCATTTCTAGCCAATACCTCTTTCTTTTTGACACGCTCAAGGAAGATAACATATGCTTGATCTATAAGTTCATCCTTGGAATGAATCCTTCTGACTATTTTTAATGAACCTTGAGAAGGAATGGTTTGATCTTGTCATGCTTGATGATTCCAACAATATTTAATAGTTTTATGAGTCAAAGTATTGGTTTAATGGGGCTTGACCCAGGTTCAGAGTGTGTTACGCATTGGTAAAATTCCTCAACCACTCGCAGTTTCCATCTGTTGAGGTGGATGTTTGTGAGGCAGCGAGGTATGACTCCCTTGGGTTTACTAAGGAGCCGACGTGCACAATCGAAAATAGGATTTTCTTTGTGGTGATGGAAATGGATCTACACATGGTGGTGAATCAGCATCCAAGGCTGTCACCTAGTTTGTATAAGCAATATTGTCACATTACATATTTCAAAGAAGACTTCCACAGAGCTTATGTGAAGGCGATGAAGGACCCAATTGAGACATAGCACCCATTTCCATACTTAGTAACTGAAGATGATTTTCTCGTCATAGTACAACAATGGCCGGAAGTATGGATGACTCCACTTGATGGAGTAGTTGAAATAGAGAAGGGTACCCCACGGGATGTAGGTACAAGTGGAAAGGATGCAGAGGTGGAAACAGAAGAAACAAAGTAGGAGCATGAGGAACCCCTTAGTGATTTAGGAGTATCAAAGGAGTCACCTTTCATTTTCAGGAGGAGAGACACAAGTACGACAAGAAAAAGGAAAAAAGGAAAAGGTGGTTATGCCCAAGGGCATAGAAATTCTTATCCTCATTGATGGGGACATCGACGAGATCAAAGATATGGTCTAGGAGATCATGCTGAAGACCTGGGATAGAATTTATTATCGATATAAAATGATATTTACTGAAGTACAGAAAGGAATCATAGAGCTTAAGGCATTGTTGCAAGTAAAAAAACAACTAGAACAAAGAGATCAGTAACTGCAGGGAGAGCAAAGGATAGAAATGAAATTTGGTGTTAGAATTTTCCAGGTGCTAGCTAGGGCACTTCACTGGTACTCACCAGAGGAAAAATAATAAGCTAAAGTATAGAAGAATGTCAACATAAATATTGTCGTGCTACCCATTCAAATGTTGCATGAATTCCATCAAATTTTAGCAACTGAGTTGAAGGAGTGGGAGCATCGAACCTTGGCAATGAAAATGCAGATGGAAAAGGAGAAATTTGCACTGAAGGAGAAACTAGTGGAAGTGGCCAAGAACGTAGATGACGCAATTCAGTGATAAGAGCAGTTGGAAAAATCCATCCAAGAGAGTTGTAGCACAATCCCAGATGTGAAGATTGGTGATGAGGAACCACCAATAGAAAGGGTTGTGAAGCTCGCCCTCGCGATCAAGGAATTGAAGAATACATTAGTGAAGCTCAAATTTGACCATGATGTTGGTTGTGTGTTATATTTTTTGAACGACTAGCTCCACGCGAGCTATAAGGATAGACTGTGACAGCCACAGTGAAATTTTCTTGGCAAAGAACCCTGCTTATCATTCAAAGACAAAGCACATTGATGATCCTTATCACTTTGTAGGGGATATGGTTGAGGAAAAAAAGGTGTTGCTGGTAAAGGTATACACTTTGAAGAATATTGTAGATGCATTGACAAAGTTTTTGAGCATTGAGAAGTTCTCTTGGTGTAGAGAAACATTGGGCATTGTAGGGCTGAAACAATGAATAAGCTCTCCTGTGGACCCCTGTAGAATGAATACAACAAGTGGGAGAATGTTGTGTGTGTTATATTCTTTCCAAAACTAGCCTCACACACAATGGGGTCACAAGGTGGGTGATAAACTCCCCTGTTCGTTGCATCGGGCACAGTAGGGGAATCACAGGGGGGCGGAAGCCCCCCCTTTAGGGGGCTTAAGTGGGCGAACCTACCTATGGTTTTGTGCTTGGTTTTCGCACATGGTTTTAGGCATGATGGTTTTCTGCCCATGGTATTGTGTAGATCCGGCCAAGGGAGATATGGTTATGTTCTAATCTAGGGTTAATGGATTAGGGTTTATGGATGCTTCGGCATGTATATATATGTACTGTAACATTGAAAGGAACATAATGAAAAATCAATATGGTAGTTTCGGGTTTGGGATCCAGGGGAAAATATCTATGTATATATGTTTTATGTTTTATTCTCTCGCCATTGTTTATTTTCTATTTTTATAATTCGTATGGAGGTAATTTCTATATGGGGTTAAAACCTACATATGAAGTGTAGATATCAGAGATGAAAATAAGGCTACAACCAACCATGACACCAGAAGTACGGGAGTAGAGAAAAAAATATTTAAAGGCAACATTGAAAGGAATCTATGACATAGTGGTGGAATGCGGGAAGCTATTGGATGACACAATGCACATTTGTACCTCATTGCAATAGGATCCAAATATCCAGAAAATCAAGGAAAAATTACAAGCGAAGCAAAAGCAGTGCGATGAGATCCTAGCAATTGTAAAGACCTTACCATTCTTGCAGAGACTCACCTGCATTACTGAAGGGAAGAACCCCCAAAAGTAGATAGATGAGATTCAGAGGAAGGAGCAGATATTACAAGCAAGGACTCAGCAATGGTAGGATGAGGCACTCAAATTGTCTCAAGCAGTGGATGACAGGCTCAAATAATTCAAGAAAAGAGAGGCAGAGATACTGCAGAAACATGCTAGCCCAATCACAGAGGAATTGCTGGAGGAAATGCACAAACATGAGAAACAAATGGAAAATATAGTCCAACAGTATAATGCAATATACAACGGAATTGCAGCGAAGATCAAGGGAACTGAAGCTGAGTGACTCGGGACAAGTCATGGGTGAGTGTTGTGGGTTTGTTGGGCACAGAACAACTTGGTCCAAGTTTTGGGTCAAAGACTTTGTATTTTGAGGAGCAGAGCGCACAGAGCTAGTGAAGTTTTATTCATCGTGTAGTGTTTAGGGGCTTTGGGGTAGGCCAAAAGCCCCTTGTTTTGTAATGGGTTTCGGGTATTAGTCATGGTTTTGTTGAATTCGTGGTATATGGACCATGGTTTTTGTAATGATGTAATGTATATAAGGAGATGTAATACTTTGTAATAGAATCATGTCATGATAGAAGATCACATGTGAATTATATTCTTTGTCTTGAATCTATATTTTTGGGAGGCTCCGCAGCTGAGTGCGTAGAGGCCTTGAAGAATCTGCAACTGAGTTCGCAGACCACCTATAGCTAGGTGCATAGGTTAGGAAAGAGCATGTATTGAAGATCATTATTAATAAAGAAGATTTTGTAACGAAATATTGGGTATATTTCTGTGTTCATTCTATGTTGTTGTTATTATCGTTATGCATTTTTTTTACTGAATTGCGTGAAAGAATACATGTTATATTTCTTTCTATTATTGGATGCAATAAGAGTAATTTTGTAAAGTTAATCCTCGGCAAGAATTTATTTATGTACGCAAAGTTGTATAAAGGTAGAAAACATAAGTAAATACACAGACAAAACATCATGCATATCCCTCTGGTTATAGAAACCTGGTTCTACAGCCTCCCATAACCACTTTGGGTGAGACTGTGATCTTCTTTCAGGTCGTTTCCAAAAGGGCCAGTGGTTGAGGACTTTGTTGGTGCTCAACACACTCTAAACTTGGGTCAAGCCCCCTTAAACCAACACCAATGTAGGCATAACTCAACTTATTTTTCATGATTATAGAGTTTGAAAAGGAGGTGAGAAAGAAAACTCCAAGATGTTCCTTTTTGTAAATTTGTCCCTTGGGCCTGAAAAGTTGTAAAACAATACCCAAGAGAACCTTTTAGCCATGTTCGACTAAAGTATTCCTTTACATTTTTAAATAGTCCATCCAGTCGAGAAAAGGGTTACAAATATACTGGGAATATGTTTTTTCATTTACTTTAACGAGTTCGAAAAGACATCTGCTCGAAAATACTTTCATGTTGTGGGCTTCTAAATAGATCTTAAAGAGGACTCCATGGGGTTCCTTTTTCGTAAGTTTAACAAGCTCGAAAAAGTGATAAAATTATATTCATTCAGCAAAATTACTTGCATTTTAAATGTACCTTGCATTACGCCCTTCAGTTATCATTCAACCTGCACTTAACACCATAAAAACATTAAAAATCATTAGACATGGTAAAATTAGGTCAAAAACATTAAAAATTATTAAAATAATAACTTATTTTGACCATAAAAGTGAAAAAATAACTTCATTTCTAACCGTTTTCATTTTATCAATTTGAGTGAGCTCTAAGTGGTTTTTACCTTCAATCTTCACCAGAGGATTGTGACCAATTTGGTGGACCATTTCCAGTTTCGTTAGTTCCAGGTAGGAGTTCTATCCTTTCTATTAATTTTCATGGTTTCCATTTCTTGTTTGATGCATTTTTTGGGAATTTTTTTAGTTTTTTGTACTTGAAATTTTCCCTAGGCCCATCACACTGTTACACTGAAATTTGTCACCATGACTATCTACAGTTAATATGGCTCCATCAATAGTCATATTATCCTCCTTATCAAGCCTCATACCTCTGCTCTTCATGTCAAACTTCAAAAAGAGAGAAAGTCATTTTAAAAACATGTTTATCTCTGGGTACGCAGGTTCTCTCTACCTTGCCTGCGTGTACGCACTCCAAACACACTGTACCTGCATACTTGTACGCTCTGTAAGCCAAAGGATGGGTGCGTACCCCTGTAAAGGTCTAAAGGCGCGAGTTTCATCTTTAAAAAGTTACTTGTGGTCACTTCTAGAGCCTTCTAGAAGAGTTTTTGACGTGTATTGAGCGCCTCCAGATGGTTCATGTATCCCTATGATAGAGGAGCTTATCCCATCAAGAGAGGAGCTACCCCATCCAAAAGAGGGAGTATCCCATTGATGTTGGAACTGAATAACCTCCTCTAGAATACTATAAATACAGGCATTGGGCCAGAGGAGGGGACGTTGAAAAGCTGAACATTCCAAAGGGTAAATGCTGCTGGAATTAGGACTTCCATTGTTGACTTGTGAGGAGAGATCACTATCCTTTCTTGTTGCCATATTGGGAGTGGGTGAGCTTGTCAAAGAGGAAATCTCTTGTTGGACCCTGGGAGGAGCTTGCACAACACCAAGGCTCAGGTTGTAATGGTTCCTTTTTTGTTTCCTTAATACAAATAAGTCCATTCTTCTCAATGATTTGTTGTTAATGAATTGTTTCATGTTTAATTTCAATATAACTTGTTCATTTAAAGTTGTGAATTTCATTTTAAAGAAGAACAAAAAGAGATTGAGTTTGTTTTGATTAGTTTGTGATTCAGCATAAACTAGTCCTTGGATTAATCATTGCCAAGTAAAACATCCCAGAATCATCCTAGTAAGCTTTTTCTTCTTAGATTAATTTGTTAAGTATAAGGTTAGATACATCTCCTTTGATTTACTTTTGAGTGATTTTTCATAGATTTGCATAGATCTTGAAATTGCTTTGATTAGATTAGTTTTACATGCTTTTATTAAATAGGAAAATATCAACGATCTCCTTTGCGACATTTGCTTTAGAGTAACATTTGACATCTTTGAAAGAGAAAAGGAATTTTTCGTGAAGTAAAGAGTGGTCATGTTTTGTGTGCTTTGAAAGATAAAGAGAATTGTTTCTTTGATTGTCTTTTGAGAAAGTTGTTTTTATTGAAAAGATTGCATTCTCTCAACTCTCTTAATTAGAACATTCATTAAAAAGAGAAAATTATCAAATCATCTTAGGTGCATCTTTTAGAGAATTGGAGTCGAGTCTATACACCATCAAGTTTCATCTCCATTACCTTTGTCCTAAAGAACAACCATTAAAATCAACGCTTAAAGTAAAATTACCTTAGAAATTTTTATTTTCTAGGGCTCTGAAGCACCACCAATATAGATCAGGCTAGTGTCTTGGAGTAGGTGAGTAATTAACTCTCCAAGACTATAAAACGAAACAAGTAGCTTATCTTGTGATAGGATAAATCCAGCTGTTGCATTTATACTCTGGGAAAGCTCCTCTTAAAGGAGAAGCACGAGCTCGTGTCCGAACCAGTGAGGAGATCAATCCTCCCTCGTTGGGAACGACGCCAGACACGCACGTATTACAAATGGTAAACCTCAGATTATTGTTGAGGAGCCAGGGGATCACTTATCGGTAAACCTTGGATTGACCATTGTCAAGGAGCCGGTAAGGGGATTGAGCTTGTTACTCTGCCCTTGCGTGCTGTCGGAGTGTAGACTGTTCCCCCAGGTATATTTGTTGCTGTTGGTAACCTTAGTGGCCATAACCTAGGATTCTACCCAAGGTGACGGTGGTGGGAAGATCCCAGTGTACCTGGAGCAGACGTCGGCTAGACTCACTTGGATTTTCTGGGGGGTTCACTTCACTCGAGGCGGTTAAAGTGTAGTAACTTGGTCCAGTCTATTCATTAAGCAGGTTGCCGGGGTAACTGTTCCACCCGCTCTTTCTGTACTGAATCCTACGAGGTTGGATTTCATCACCAACTAGTGTTTTTGGTCCGGAAGTTATTGTTTGTGATTGGTTTGACGCCTTAGATGTTTAAGCGTGTGTTCAAAATTGTTTGGTTCTTTAGTAACCTTAGGTGTTTTTCTTGAGATTTTACTTTGATTTCGTGTGTAGTAGTTAAAAATCTTTAGCTGTGGCTGAACCACCGAGACACTCCCGTAGACTTCGGGGCGAGTCTCCTGAAGTTATCTCTGTGGCTGATCTATTGAGGCAAGCCCGTAGATTACGTGGTGAACCTCCCGGAGAAATTCAACCTGGTCACGAAGGATTAAAACTTCTTGTTTCTCCTGGTGGCACTAGATTGCTTTCACCTGAAGAAGAGTACGGTCTTGAAGCAATTGAGGTTTCTGAGCTTACCGGTAGAGTTGCATCTACCAGTGCTATAAGTGAAGATCCTCAAATATCTGAACCTGTCACTCCATCTTCTAGTGGACCCAGTTCACCCAAAGTAGAGAGAGTCATTACTGAAGATCTCCCCTCTGGTTTGATTTCTATT
>APFE031213199.1:72440-95103 GCA_000404065.3 Pinus taeda
TGGCTGTACATTAGTAAGGAAAGGATGCAAGGAGAAGGTAAAAAGCTGAAGCCTATTCGTTATGGTCCATTCAAAATCCTCAAGAAGGTTGGAAATAATGTTTTTCAATTAGATTTTCCTTCCTACATGCAAATGTATTCTGTTGTTAATGTGGAGAACTTACGTTTGTATGAACCTCCTTTGATCGTTGATCATGAAAGCGTTGTTCAGCTGCCATCTATAGAAGATTTCTTTCCAGAATTTTTAGATGAGCTGAAAGAAGATACAATCCTTGACAGAAGGACACTCACTTCAAGGAGGGGCAATGTAGATTATGTTCGGGTTGGTCTCAAAGGAAGCAAACCGAACAAGGTAAAGTGGATGGAGGTGGACAGAGTGAGGGTGATGTACCCTCACCCCTTTAATAGGTAGTTGAAGGCTTTTGGGGTCCAAAAGCTTCCCAATGGGGAGGCGTGATCAGGGGCTCATGTCCCAAGTGTCGTAAAATGCTCAAAAATGAAAGTGCTCAAAATTAGGTCGAACCTAAACAACCAGATAGATCTCATCCTCCCAATTTTGGCGCCACAAACGGATCGAAAAATGGTCACCGTATGTGAAAGTTACGTCAAAAACAAAATTGCCCAATAACCCTTAAATTTTGAATTTTCAAAAAAATTTAAAAAGGAATATTCCATAGAATATTCTTGGGAATATTCCATGGAATATTCCTTTGGGTAGGCCAATCAGAAGCCACCACATGGCAAGCCCAGAGGCCGCCACGTGGCTCAGGTGACATCAGCAACATGTATGGGAATTTCCAAAATTCTGTTGGCGGTGAGGTTCAATCTCATGACCTCCCGCTCAATAGCCCTTTTCCTTACCGTTAGGCTATGGAGGTGTTGTTTGTTAAATTGACGGAGAAACCGTATATGAAGTTTGAAAATGGTTTAGGCGGGAACGAAAGGGGCTAGGCCTGCCTCCATATGACCTCCGCCCTTGAACCGTGGGCCAAACCCCTAACCGCCGGCACGAAATCCGAGGTAAACCACCAGCCGGGATTTGCGTCACATGCGGAATTTTTGGGCAGTTAAGTAACAGTCCAGTTGGAAAATTTTTTGGCGGAGCGCCAAATTTGGGCGGTCCCGCCATATTTGGCGGAGCTAACTAGCTGTAACTAAAGTTAGCTGGAGTTCTTTTAGGGGAAACTGGCAGTTAGGAGTAAATAGCCATAACTTTGGCTAGGAAAGGTGGTCTTGGACGATTTTTTTTTTTTTTTTAATTTGGGTATTTTGGACGTTCTTAAGCCATTGGTACAGGTCTTACAACATTCTGAGGTCATTTTCATAGGTTTTGGAGCCGTGGAAGCTCTAGGAGCCACCAGGGCCCAATATTGAGAGAACTGTATCAGGTTGCAGGTATCCATTGGAGGTGAACCAACAGTCAATCCTAAAGGATTCATGTGTTCTGAATCCATTTTTACAGTCTATTCCACCTGTAGAGACTTCTATTCAGCTGTAAATTCATTTTGAGCATTTAATTAAAATGAGGACTGGCCCATTTCGGAGCCTTGGACCTAGCAGACGTAGCCTAGGAGGGGTGAACTGCTTCATCAACTTCTTTTGCATCTGTGGTTGATTTATTTTGCAGAAAAAATTCGTTTTAATGTGTTAAACAGTAAAAGGAAATAATTCTGCTATGCTTGAAAGGATCATGAACAGCTGAAAATTTCATTTGTTTCTTTACTGCAAGACATGGGCATCTTTTAAACATGTTTACTACTGAATTGAATACCTTGAAAACCTTTTTCAAGTGGTTTCAAATTCAGATCAGATAACTACCACTTGCTTCAAAAGTTTGTTCAAACACCTCAGTGGTTGTTCTGTAATTTATACAAATCTGTGGGCCACAATGAGCGCCACTGTCAAATTTATGAGTTGATGATGGAAAGAACCCCTACACACAGTATGAAAGTAGAGACTCGGCCTCCAGATCAAGCCGTTGAAGGAGCACATGGATTTTTTCAGGGCCAAGGATGGGGCTGAGTAGGAGGACCTGGTAGAGGTCACAGTCAGATTATCTGCTACAACTGCAGATAGTCGGGACACTTTGCGCAGGATTTCTAGAATCCTACACACCCATCATGTCAATACTGCAGACAGTTCAACCATACCATATAATAATTGTTGGTGTTAATAGATAAGATGTGAGAGAAGAAAATGTAGGCTACACAGAATTTACGAATGATGAGGGCTAAGTCCCACGAGGAAGATCAAAGCGTTAATATTGTGCTGAGAAGTGGGATGACAACTGGCACTGATAAAGGTAAGCAGCTTGAAGAAGATCGATGGGTCTGCAAAGCTCCAGAGAAAGAAGTTGGCTTTGATCTGAATCATGCTAAGGAAACATTTATGGAAGATAAGAAGAGCTTCGCTTAGGCCTCCACCTTAGGAAGCCAGGAAAACATGCAAGAAATTAGTGCACCAGCAGAGGTTGATCCTTCTATACTCACTATGTTTTTGGAGACCTACATGAAGTTGTTGCACGATAGCAAGGTTGTGGAAGGACTAAAAGAATTAATAAATAAATGCACCAATAAAGAAAAGGCCCTTAATGAACACCGCATGCCAGAAATATTGGTAAGCATAAGGCACGAAGCGGGCAAGAGATTCGCCTAACAGCGTAGATAGGTGATTATGAAATGGACCAGGTCATCTTGGACCTGCCATTCGATGCGAATGTTCTACCGAAATAGACATGGGAAAGGATGGGGAGACCTATGTTGCAGTGGTCTCCGATTCACCTCATGATGGTGGACTAGCAGAAAATCATCCCCATGGGACAATTATATGGAGTAACAGTTGATATTGAAGGTGCGAGTGCAGTAGTAGAGTTTGAAGTTATAGAAATTGTTGATGACAATAATCCTTACACCATGCTCCTAGGAATAGACTGGGATATTGATATGAATGGGGTCATTAATTTGAAGAAAAGGACAATGTCATTTGAAATAAAATGGCTTCAGGTTATGGTACCGCTAGATCCTGTAGAAGGAACACGCTATATTGAACCGGTCTGTGACTATGAAGAAAGTGACAATGAGTTGGATCAAATTTACAAGATAACATCCAGAGATCAGGATTTGATCAATCCAATAGCAAATGGGTGGATTGCGAGAGAGTCGCTGCACCTTTTATTCAGACGAGGAATTAGAGCATTGGTAGAATCACCTACATGAAGTTTATACATTGTGATGTAATACGATGACAAATTCGTTGCACTGGGTTTTGTCGGAGGTAAGAAAGTTACCTTATTATGATGGTTTAACTGACGTAGAGCTATTTTTGTATGACTTTGAGCACGAATTCCCTAAGGACCACCACTTTCAAGCATTGGAGTTGGCACTGCGCGTTACGCTTGCACGATTGGGGTACGCATAGGGATAGTTTTACTGGATGGAGAGATTATAGAAGAATGATGAAGCTATGGTTTCAACGTGTTAATACAAAAATGAATGAGAAATATAATGAAAAGGATGACCCATGCGATCACCTCACAAAATTGACTAAAGCATGGGGGACAGAACCGTATCCTGAATGGGTACACATATTTTGTCATTCCTTGGATACAATCCCCATGAACTGGTATCTTGAAACAAAGCTCCACCATGGAACTACAGAATGGGATGTATGGAAGGAAGGTTTCTTATTGACTTTTAGCTTTGAAGACTGGTTTGCAAGCATCAATGAACCTATGGAATGGACCCAACTAGACTGGAGCACCCAACTGCGCCATGCATTGGAATGCTATAATGTGACTGTTGAAGTGGAGGAAGACCCAAGGAATATCAATATTTCGAAGGCATATGGGCATCGCGAAGTTGAAGGCCCACAAAAAGAGAACTTGGACATCTTCGCACCTTTGAAAACGAAGAAAGTAAACATTTGTCACTGAAGAAGAACTGAAGTTCGCAAAACTTGGATATTATTGGGATGACACTATGGTAGATAAAGTTTTTGAATTACTTCACAAATACCAAGATCTCTTCCCCACTAAGTTTTTGAATTTAAAGGGCATAGTCAGTGATTTAGGCATTATGAAGATCACATTGAAGCTGGATGTGAAGCCTATTAAACAGAGGCGTTATCGCCTTAACCTTAAGTATAAGGAAAAGGTTCACCAAGAACTGGATAAATTGCTAGAGGTGAGTATCATAGAACCTATTCAAAATTTCATTAGGTGAGCCCGATGGTGGTCCAAGAGAAGAAACATAAGGCGAAATAAGGATTTGCATAGATCTACGAAAGCTTAATGATGCATGTGTTTGGGATCCATTTCCAACACCATTTACAGACAAAGTATTAGACAATGTTGGAGGCTAGGAAGCCTATTCCTTTACTGACGGTTTTTCCCGGTATCATCAGATTAAGATTTCCCCAGAAGATAGAAGCAAGGCCACCCTCGCAACTGAGTGGGGTTACTTTCAGTACACTATTATGCTAAGTGGATTAAAGAACATGCTTGTGATATTTTCCCGCGTAGTCATAGCAGCATTCAAAGAATTTATTCACAAGTTCTTGGAAGTGTACTTTGATGACTGGATGGTGTTTGGGTTGCTGAAGTGCAATGTAGCAAGTTTGCGCCTTATGTTAGACACTGTCATAGATACCCGATAGCGCTGAATTTGAAAAATGCATATTTTGTGTTCCTTTCGGGATCTTGTTGTGTCATGTTGCGTGCAAGCAAGGATTGATGGTGGATCTTGCAAATATTGTGGTAATTGTGAACTTGGAGGCCCCTAGGAACATCAAGAAACTGTGCGCAATGCTGGGACATACGGGATACTATAGAAAATTTATCAAAGATTCTGCTTAAATTACCAAGCCCATGGAAAAACTGCTAAAGAAGGATGTGACATTCTGCCGGGATGAAGAATTTCAGCGCAGCCTAAATGTGTTAAAAGAAAAGATGGTAGTTGCGCTAATCTTGGTATTTCCTTATTAGAAAAAGGAGTTTCATGTACATGTGGATGCTTCTTGCATTGTGCTGGGTGTATTGTTAACACAGGTCAACGAAGGAGAAATGGACCATCCTATAACCTTTGCAAGTAGGAAGTTATCGAAGGCTGAGAAAAATTATTCAATGACTGAGCACGAAGCGCTAGCCATGGTCTACGCTGCAAAAATTCGAGCATATCTATTAGGAAGGCATTTCAAGATGTATACAAATCATTCTGCCTTAAAATACCTGGTCAACAAGCCTGTGTTGGGCGCCGGGGGGGGGTGAATTTGTAGATGGTTGTTATTATTTCCAGAGTATGACTTTGAAGTCATTATGAAGCCGAGGCATTTAAATGTTTGACCTAACCATCTATCGCAAACTAAAACTCGTGAAGAACCCAGTAATTTGAAGGAGGGGTTGCCAGATACATAGCTCTTTGCGATGCACATAGTTGATGACCATTTTGTAGAAATTATCCACTTCTTAACTACATGGATAATGCCGAAAGGATATACAAATCAATAGAATAAAGAATTAGTAGTGCTTGGAGCCGATTTTTTTGTCATTATGGGACATTTGTATAAAATGGGTGTAGATGAAATATTGCGAAGATATGTGTTAGATTTTGAGTGTGATAGTATCATCGTTGAGGCTCATGGGGGAGCTACAGGAGGCCATTATGCAGGAAAAGCAACTGCTAGAATATTATTTGCGCAGAACTATGGTGGCCAACACTGGACAAGGATTCCAAGGTGTATTGTAAGGCATGCAATGCATGTCAAAGAAATGGAAGACCGTCGTGAAGGGATGAACTCCCACTACATCCTCAGGTATCTTTGGAATTTGAGAAGTGGGTGATTGATTTTATTGGGCCAATTCCACCTGGAAAGAAAACAGGTGCGCGCTACATTATCACTGCGACGGAATATCTAACCAAATGGGCGGAAGCACAACCCGTAAAGGATTGTATGGGGGCTATGACAGAAAAATTCTTATTTGAATATGTCTTAACAAGGTTTGGATGCCTAAAAATGTTGATGAGTGACAGGGTTACGCACTTTCTGAATGAAACGATTAGCGCATTTACTGATGAATTCTAGGTCTACCATCAAAAGAGTACACCATATCACCCGCAGGCAAACGAAATTGTCAAAGCTTTTAACAAAATTTTGGAGAATGTGCTGACAAAGATCTGTAACGTGCATAAGAATGATTGGGATGTACGTGTACCTACAGTGCTATGGGCCTATAGGACTACTTATAAGAAGCTGGCAAGACAAACGTTGTTCAAATTAGTATATGGGGCCGAAGCTGTAATGTTGGTGAAATACATTGTGCCTAGTATACACATAGCTGCATTAACAGATATGGAAAATGACGAGGCCTAGGAAAAATGGCTTGCACAACTCATGGAGCTCGAAGAAGACTGATTTTTGGCTCGATTCTATCAACAAGTACAGAAGGAACGCAAAAAAGCATGGCATGATCGTCATATTAAGCTTCACACATTCAAGGTAAATGATCTTGTATTTTTATATGATAGTAAGTTCACTAAATTTCTGGGTAAATTATAGATGCATTGGTTAGGGACATATATTGTCAAGGAAATTACAGATGGTGGCACAGTTTAGCTCGCGAAGCTGAATGGGGAACCCTTCCCAGTAAAAGTAAATGGAAGCAGGTTGAAGCTGTATACGAGGGATCTTGTGCAATGACTATATGGTAGCAGGACAGTCTTAGTGCTCCAGGCAGCTGCAAGGAAGCGCAGGACTATAAACTACACTACTCAGGTTGGAGGACAAGGCAAGGACCTAGCTGCACAAAGAGTGACAAGGATGCAACAAATAAAGTTGCACTCAGGACACTGCGCCATGAGGGAAGGTACCGCGCAACCCAGCAGGAAAATGACCGTTGGAGTTACTATTCATGATTTGACAACCAGAAAACGATTAAGAGGAGCGAGGTGGCAGAAATTAAGGCAAAAATATTTGAAGATCTGCCTCCAAAACAACATTTATTATTAGAATTTGGGTGGAACAGTCAGATTTGAATTGAAATCCCCCTATAAATTACGTGTGCCAGTCGAGAAGAGAAAAATTTGCATTCTGAGTGCTGGAGCCTTTTGTTGTCTAACATATATGAGTCGAGCATTCTGGGAAGAATTTTTGTCCCTCGCAAATTGTTCTTCAGCAGACCGAGAGTTATTTATGGAAAGAATGGCTTCCACTAACCCCGCCGAAACTCTGAGTTTGGAAGAAACTATGTCCAACGCGCTAGGACCGGAAGTGTCTAGTATGGAGGCTATGCTTGTTGTGCCCACGACACTGAGGTAACCTAGGCTGAAAAAAACTATGGCTAAAGAAAAGAAACCTGCTATGGAAGAAAAGCAACCAACCACGAAGGAAAAAGCAAAGAATTCAGTGTGTGAATCACTGAGGAAGCATATCGAGACACAGGCGAAGTAGAAAAGGGATAAGCAACCAGAAGAATTAGTGGACCTAGAAGAGGAATAATTCCAGGGTATCAAAGATGTTGATGCCGAAGGGGTGGAGCCTATGATCAGGTTGCCTAAGTATATCCCTCCGCGGAAGGGAAAAAATAAAGTCACAAAGGATCCCAATATAGGGAAATTTTTAGTTTCGACACCTTTGTTGCTAGAGAAAGTTGTGTTTGAGGGTCCTAGGCTGTCGTGCATTTCGTTGCTTAAAATGGAATATTGGGACCTGACGTGTTAGACGCGGTCCTGTCAGTCCTTCGTCATTGGTCTTAAAACATGTCGAATAATGTCTGCAGACTAGAGGAAGGTTCAATAAGTTTTTCAGGAATGTCATCGTCAATAATGTGAGATTGATTCTTCTTCAAAACCCTGTTTTGAAGAAGAAATCATCAAATGTGTTTTTTTTTTAGAAGATGCGATGTGTCAAAATGTTTCAAATTCTCCAGCTCTTCAAATGGCAACAGCTTCAGCAGCTCCTATCCCTGCAAAAACAAAAATAACATGTCCTTGAGATGAGCCATCAGACATTTGGGAAACCATTCTTTCAGCTCTGATTTTTTTTAGGTGGTAAATTTTGCAGTTGGCATCATACCCAAGATGGAGATGTTGACTAAGAATCCATATCTCTGAAGGCCAGTTGTATATGAAATCTCTTGCTGCAACACAACAGATTGTTAGAGTTGATTTGTTATGCAATATTTCTGCGTATACTAAGTTGCGAAATTTGGTGTGTTTCCTAATCTTATTGCTTCCTAATGTTATTCTACTGGGAATGCAAGATGTACTTGTTCAGAGAAAGGTTGAAGCCCCAATTAAGGTATCTTTAGTATTGTTTGAAACTCTTTTACTCCTGGGCTATTTTTCACTGCTTCACTCTGGCAATCAAGCAGTTCTTTGTTGGGGTAAAAGCCTGACAATACTCCAGAAGATAGGTGACGTGCCATTTCATATCTTCAGTGACCACAGTTAACTCCGGTCTTAGTTGGGAAACCATTAGCTATGTTATCGCTGTGTGCAAAATCAAAATGTAGTTCAACAGGAAAACAGTATGGATATGTTGCTTGTCATGTTGAAATCTTCTAAACAAGACATCAGTGTTGTTTCTGATTCAAGACAGATATTTGTTCCAAGGGTTGGCATTCAGTTAGATGCCCAATCAAATCTTTATCTTATCAGAGTGGAAGTATGGATGTGATAGCAGAAGAATCAGAGGACGAGATGCAAAAATTACTGAGAAAAGACCATGATTTCAGCTCCTAAGATGTATCACGAAAGCCCTCTGGGGATTCACCAGTGGCTGACATTCCCGATAATTCGCACTGGCAGCTTAGTGGGAGGTCAAGACTCATCTTATGAGTTCATATCATGCAAACATAAAGAGGTCAAATAAAACTATGACTAAAATAGTTTCTCTAGGAGTTTTGTCTTTAAAGGAATAAATAGGTACAAGAACTAACATTCTGGGTAGAAGTGTGAAGGGAAAACCAATTGAAGCAAACAAAGAAATTTTTACGGATCAAGCAAAATGTTCCAAGTTCTCAAATCTTGACATTGCTCAAAAAGTTTTTGCTCCAGTTTCATCAAAGCATGGTATTTCAACAGTCTTGCTGGATCTTAAAACCAACTCACCAGCTGAAATTCAATTACGAGAATTCAAGTATGCTAGAGATTACCAGGACAATCCATTACTTTCACCAGCCTTAATGCAACATAACCGTTTCCCTATAAATGTTATAGATTGTGCATAAGAATTCTTTGCTGCTGGCCTTGACTAAGTTGTGAATTTTGATCATAAGGTGATGATTTATTGAATTTCGACATGCAATTTGGGCTACTGGAACACTTTCCCCATCATTTTGTGATTTGGAAGCTGCCTTCTAAACTAAGAGAATGGAAATTTTGATATTGAACTTATATTCGAGCTCATCTAACAAGCGTCATTTTGAATGCTCATCTAGAATATGTCAAAGCTTCAAATGACACGTAAAAGGTCCTATGGAATGAGGAAGGTTGCACTCACTTTGTGCTCATGAAAGCTTTACTTTGTTGTGAGGGCTGGAAGTTTCTCAATAAGTATCACGATTTGCAACTATTCTTGGAAGGTAGAAGAGGTGTTTGCGAGCCATTATGTATATAGCAAGTGCATGATTGACTGTCGGAGTGAAAAGTGATTACTAACCCTATATTTCTTTGTGACCACCACAGAACCATGACTTTAAATGATAAAGAAAGTGTTTTGTGTAGCAATGAGCATTTAAAGGTACAGTGTCTAATAACTTGGAAAGGGAATGGAGCCCGAAGCACAGGTTCAACTGGAGCTAATGAAGAGTCATCTAGGTCTCATGCTATCTTGCAGCTTGCAATTAAGAAGCACTGTGAAGGGAGGCTGACAGTGTGTTGACAGTGCGCGCGGCGCATAGGATGCGCGCGACGCACTGAACTAAAATTGCCAGTGGAAATCTACAAGCGCGTGGCGCACCAGACCAGCGCGACGCACAGAGCCCGAAGGGCGAAATTTATCATCAATGCATAAAAAATTCAATTTGATGCAGCTCAATTCTTCTCCAAGAGCCAGCACGCGAAGGATACCTGAATATTGAGCGTATGATTCATAAAGGAAGGAAGGTTTTGTTGTGCTGAAGAAACAAGGGGCGACACGCTATATGAAATCGTTGTTTCAGATATCGTTTCATATTCCTTACTTCAGAAAGGATGACTATCACATGCCCACAACTGAGAATGATATGTCCTCAAACAGTATTGCGTTCGCTCTACAGAACATGTTTTATAAATCCAGCGCAGTAACGCCAGCGTTTCAAAAAAGACTTGACTAATACTCTTTGAAATCCTTAAACAACAGCAAGAAGAGTAAGATAAACTGGGTGATGAGGATTTTGAAGAATACGAATATACTTCTTCTACTTTCGCAAAATTAAGGCGTATTCATGAGGAAGCCATGAATGAGGAACAAAAACTGTTTGAGAGCAGAGACAACGAGGCGGTATTTGATGTAGTGAGAGAACTCTACAAGCTTCTTACCATAAGGCATTTGCCCACAATTCAGGAATGGTTGTAATTTTTCATGAAGGTTAATTTGCCCAATAATAATAACGCTTCAGAATCTATGTTGAAAGAGGTCATTGATCTTCGGAATACGTTACAGTCTGCAAGGGATAAATGCGAAGGACTTAGGTGTAAATTAACTGCCGATATTCAAGAGGATGAAGTAATGTGGGAGGAAGGAGTGATAGAAGCTGCTCGCTCCGAAGAAAAACTTGCATCTGGCTTGGTAGATGACAAAGATGACAAAGCGCCCGAGGTTCAAGAGAGTATATGTCCTTCTGGGGAGTGCTCGAAGGTAAAGACTGCTTCGTTGAGTCAGAAGATTTTACAAGAAGCTCTGGTCCTACCATGGGGCTTTTATCTAGATACTTGGGGGTCAAATAGTGCTACTCCTGCAAAACAAAGGGGCTTGGAAGTTGAGAACCATTGGGGCAGAGTAGATTCAGATGCTGTCATTCCTCCAGAAAGGGTTGCGGAATTCAATGTCCGCGCAACATACTATGAAGATCAGTAACCAAAAAACCCAATTGAAGAGAAACCAAACTCTGCTCCTGCAGTTAAAAAACCAGCTGCTTTGAGAACAGCAGAAAACGATGGTAAAAGAACAAGCACTGCATCTACCTGTGAAATTGAAGATGCAGACATGATTTCTTCTCAGTTGAAGAATGTTTCTTCGGAGGAGCAAACTGTCCGACTGATTGCAACCATGCAACCCTCTCCAGGCACAGTTGTCATCATGAGCTGGAATTGGCAGGATTTTAGTTTAAAGGCTATTTTTATTAAAATCTATTTTATTCAAATGACAAATGTAACGTGGCAGTCAGAGATCGAAAGGCTAATTTGAAAATGAAGATATTCATCACAACAGAAAATAGGAACCGATCTCCTACTAATGACTTCAGTTAATAATCCAAATGGATCTGCGCTCCAATATTAGTCTCTTAATTGGCCATCAGAGGAATTCAAGGGAAGCGATGCTCTGTTTTTAGAAAAAATGGATGACTCTTTCTATTCTTGCAATTTTAGTTGAAACAGCTCATTATTTTTCATCGACCTGTAGGGGAAAGTGGTTTTGTCTTTTTATGGTATGTAAAAAATATTTGTAGCGGGGAGAAAATTCTGAGAGCTGGTGGAGGAAAAAAGACAGAGCTTTATTGTACAGTTTTTGACAGGGATTTAATGGCAAAATACAGCTCTAACTCCTGAGATTCCTGTGGTATGACATTTGACATATGTTTCTTTTACTGTTTCATATATAATCTCGTAATGTTTTAATTTCTTTCATTATCATCTCAATGAATACTTTTAAGTGAGAAAGGCAGAATTCAATTTATTTGCTCTGTCTTGAGGAAGTGTTCATATTTAATGTTTTCTTCTGTTTGACAAGGATCCATCTTCTATGCCCTTGTCAACCTCTAAAACAGTTCACCCACTCCACATTATTTCAAAATTGATGTTAAATTTCTTGCCTATCTTGCCTCAGGAGATAATCTGTGTTTTTGATTATATTTCCCTGTTCAAGTTGTTCTTTGCCCCATGCAGCCCGAAAACTCATCATTCATTAAAACCCCTTTTCCTATCAATTTACTAGCCTAAAATCAGTTCCCATTTTAAGTCATCTCGCACCCTATTTCTTATTTTATCGAGATCGACTGGAGAGAGCCCTCTCCTGTCCTCGTAGGGCTAGCTACGAGGCTGAGCGTGGTTTGATGTTGCCTTGAACCTCGCCTTCTTCAGCCTGAGGCAGATTCGAGCGCTAACATGACAGACCATACAAAGTTTTTGTACTTGGTGACTCACAAGTATATGCATAAACCTACTATGATGACACGGGGATTACAATTTTGGAACCCATGAAGTGGGTACGCATTGTTGAGCAGTCAGGGTTGCTCAATTGGTTGTTAGTGTCGCATTATCATCGTTCCCCCATTAATACAATCTATGTGTACCAAATCCTTGCGTTGGTGCATCATGGTGCCTATGGCTAGGCGATCCTATCCCTATCACTGACTTGTTGATCCACAGGATCACTAAGTTACTTTACAAAGGGGAAAACCTTGCCAAAGAGTTTGGAGGAAAAACTAGAGAGAAAGAGTTGGCAGATAAGATGAAGAAGGATTTTGGTTTAATAAAAAAGTGGTGAGGGTACTCTATCACATCCATATCGGACCCGGGAGTACAGTTGGCTGCCGAGATTCTAGCAGGCAAAGTAATGAGAAAATTCCACGCGGATGAAGTTTCGACGCTGGTCATATCGCTCACATATCAGTGCACGAAGGGGGTTCAATACAACTGGGCCAAGTATCTATATCAGGATTTCCTTGTGAACTGCCGAGAGGCCCAGGAGGAGAGAAATATATTTCATTATGCCTAGCTATTATTGTCGATTGTTTTGGTTGCTTGGAGGCTACCGGAGGATAGCCAGTTTCCTCCGCACAAAGAATTTCCCGAGGCAGCACGGTTTGCCTCATTATGGGCCTCAGAATATCCAAAGTGTCTTAAGGAGACAAAGACCTTTCAGGTTTTGATGGATATGTACATGCACATTGTGGTTAACTAGTGGCCAAGGTTGTCTCTTACCTTGTACCTGTAGCTATTGGCCTATGTAGAATTCAAGGCCGATTTTCATAGGGTCTCAATCAAAGTGCGTAAAGAACCTGAGTAGAAATGGCACATGTAGCCTTATTTGGTGATGGATATAGATATCCAGGAAGTTGTGGGGCTTTGGCCACAGGAATGGTGCACGCCTATGGAGTTGGATGCAGGAAAAAGCATAGACGCAGAAAGCTCTATTATGCAGAAGTGGAAGGACGTCACTCAAAAAGTTGCATGCACATTGGCTGAGAAAAAGAAGAAGGATGCTTCCATGGAAGCTACAGAGAAGGCCCGTATGGAGGAGGAGCATGCTGCCAAAGTGCAGGTAGAGAGAGAATAGAAGGATGCAGAGGAAAGTGAGAAGTATGCTTCCCACCACACTGATGAGCAAGAGTTGTCAAGGCAAGGAGGAGGTGGCAGTGAGGAGAAATCCACTCCCTTCATCTTGAAGAAACGCGCGCAGGAGAAGAAAGGTGGGCAGTGAAAGAAACAGAAGTCTGATAAGAAGACACACATTGATCCCATGGTGCTGAGAGAGGGTGATCTTGATGAGATCGACGACAAAAAATTTGGGACACAACGATAGAGGTGTTGCACCAATTTAAGTAGCAATACATGCAGATGCTCAGGAGTGTCCAGAAGGATCTACGTGAGCTATAGATTGAGGCGAACCGAATTCAGGCGGATGTCGGGAAGGCGAGCAGCACACAAGCAGGCCTGACATGGGGAAGGAGTGCAGTATCAGAGATTGAATGGCCTCAGGACATCAGAGTCTTTCCTTTCCATGAAGGTTCAGTCCGTGTAGAATTGGATGAGGCTTGCACAGTGCTTCACACAGTAAAAGATATGGGGTTTAACCTTGCCACGCTACCGATCAAATCTCTTCATGCGCTACATCAAGGGGTCACTGATGAGCTAAAGATTAGAGAATAGTGCACACTCACTTTTGTCAATGAGTTCAAAGTCAAAAACCAGCAGCTTTTTGTAGAAAATACTTAGGCCTTGAAGGAGTAGGAGGAGTTGTGGACACGTCAGAACCTAGTCACAACGATTGAGAAAACCTGCAAATCTATACCTGAGTTGGGTATACCTGATGATGCAGAGGCTTTAGCAAAGGTAAGAAAATTGGCTACTGTAGTGCGCACTTCAAAGGAGAAGGTTGACCAGGTGACTTCCGACCTATAGATGCAAATAGCTGAGCTACAGTTGAAGTTATAGCCGACCACACCCACGGAGTTTCGAGAACAATGAGGGGTGGTGATTAAGGCATCCATGGCTCAAATAGATGTCATCGTTCAAGGGTTGGACAATCTTTTCACTCAAGCACTAGGCCTCTAGAATACAATGCAGGAGGATCGTATGCTGCAATAGTTGAGCACAGAACCTAGGGAAGCGCAGCAAGAATAGGATGAGATCAGCATGACAGTGCAAACGTTGGCACCAGTATAGTGTTTCATGTGCTTATAGGAAGGGAAAGAAAAATTGTTTCAGATATAGGAATTGTAGAAGAAGAATTTTATGCTCAACACATGGCTTGAACCTTGGACAAAGGAAGCAATCTAGTTTTCACATACCATTCTTAAGAAGCTGAAGGCTGTACAATAGACATAGAGGACTACGCAGCTGGTAGTAGAGGGGCCAACCATAGAGAAACTAGTCTAGCAGGTGTAGCAAGTAGCAGAATAGAGTACCGCATTCAGTGAACTCTGCCTAAAAGTAAAACAACCAGCTGGGTGACTCAAGGGTGAGTCACGATCATTGTGTTGGTGACCTGTTGGGATGGGGTCCCCAGGTGCAGAATGGAATTAATTATTCATATTTTGTAACAAGTTTTGTAAAATATGTAAAGTCTCCATGATATATGGAAGCGGAGCATGTATATGAATAAGAGTCAAAGGGGCTTAGCCCCTTGGTTTAAGTAAAGTTTTGAGTTAGTTTTGAGATTCATCCATGGTCCGTGGACCATGGAATTGTATGGAAAAGTCTATAAATAGTTGAGTCCTAGAGATTATTAGGACAAGTTTTGGATAGAAAATTGGGTTCATTAAAGAGTTTTGGGAAGGATCTAAGGCAGGAAGACTTTGTTTCCTGCACTTAGGTAGAGAAGGGAAGTCTCCGCAGCTGAGTGCGTGGAAGCCTGGGTAGATTCTGTAGCTGAGTGCGTGGAAGCCTGGGTAGATTATGTAGCTGAGTGCGCGGACCCCTGCAGCTATGTGTGCAAGGTAGTTTGAGTCTGTAATGAGAAAATTGAATATCAATAAAGACAGTTTTCCAGAGAATTACCGAGTATTTCCATCTGTATATGTTTATGTTATATGATGTCGATGAATGACAAGTTTTATGAAATAATGATTGAATGATATGCTAATTTATGGAATCTATCTTAATAATGTATGAAATGAATGTTTAGCCACTTCTGCAAAGTTTTAGATCATCTAACTTATGTTTTCTGACGAATAAAGTAGATCTACATGAAGTCCAATCTAGGGTTACATGTAAGTAGGTAAATCAATTGTTAAGGGTCCGCAAGGACTAACCGTGGACCTTCGTGAAGGTATGAAGGCCGGTTTAACTAAGTTGCAATGACGTGCCCTAGAAATTTATCGATATGCATGGAGGTAGATCCAAGGTGTTGAAAGACACCACACTAGTCTCTGGATGCAGAAACTTGGTTCTTGCATCCCCCAAGATTGCTTCAGGTGAGACTACATCCTACACTAAGTGGGTTGTTTCTGAAAGGGCCAATAGTGTAGGGTTTTGTTGGTTGGCACAACTAACTATGAACCTAGGTCAGGACCCTCTAATCCAACCACAGCTTGGAAGGTTGCCCTGTAGTAGCAAGAGAAGCAGTGCAAGAAGAAACAACAACAACAAAAATAAGCAACAATCTGGTGTAGGACAAGGGAAAGAAGAAGATTGTTGAGAACCAAGAGGTAGAGAAAATATACAAGATGAGAGCGGATCCTATCACTGAGCAAGAATTTTTGGTAGCAGAGGTAATGAGGGAACAATGGATAAAGAGGGAAGAGTGAAGGAAGAAATAAAAGAAAATGTTGGAGGAAGTTGAACTAAAGTGGCTGGAAATGGAGAAGAATTTGAAGGAAGAGAAAGAGCTGAGAAGGATGGAAAGGGACGAGAAGTAGAAACAAGAGAAGAATAAATTAAAGGTTGGATGACAGAGAAAACAACACCCATGCAGGTTGAGGAGTCATAATAGCCAACAGCTGAAGAAGAGGGTGAACAGATACAGAATCGGGAGCTTTCTCAGCGATTGAGCAACTAATTGAAGTGATGGACATGGAGTTGGGGTAGGAGCCATAGAATGAAGACACTAACCTTATGTTTTGAGCACCCGAGGTCACCTCTTAGTCTCCACCAACTCTAGTGTCAGAACCAGTCCTGAGTGAGCAAGGAAAGGTTTTTCTTCTTGATGATGATCCATTTATGTATGTGTACAATATTTCATTTGATGAGTTGCAGAAGAATATTATATAGGCATAGAGGAATCACTTTCTGGATGATCACACGCCACCTGCATTCATGAAGGAAAGGGTGATAGTGTCATATGTCAGAAAGCATCCAGTTTCCCCTATCGATGCTACCTTTCCCTATGTAGGAGCCAAAAGCTCAAATGTTAAGTTCTTATTGGTTGAGAATGAACAAATGGAAAAGAACTTACAGGTTGCATGGAAAGAGGCAAAACAACTCAGAGAGAAGAGTGTAGTTTCTGCAATGGCAGGGATGAGGAAATTGATACTTGATGAAGTATCAATACCTGAGACTACCATGCGGAAGCTCTATGATGAATTTGTCTCCATGCATAAAGCAATTTTCCATGTGCATGGCTTACTGCAGCAAAGAAAATAGTTTGTTTAAACTCTCAGGAACATACATGTTGTCATCACCCATGTACAACACTGGAAAATGCCGTATAAAGGGGCCCCACTTCACTTTCCAGAAATGATGAAGCCTCAGGCAGAGATGGAGAAAGAAAGGGTCTGGATGTTGATCCAAAACTATGAACAGCTTGCCCCATCCGTCACAAGCATACAAGCCTCATATGCATGGTTGCACAAGTGTTTAGATGTTATGGTGAGAATGCATAGGATCCCTTCAATCGATTCCCTCACTGAGGTTAAAGGAAAGAACCAAGTCCGGCTAGAGATCGACAAGCACATGGAGAATCTAAGGTGAGAAACTGCCAGGGATGACTTGGATTTCAGCACACATAGCATGCAGAAGTACATTGGTGGTCTTGTCATGGTCAACACCATGTTTCACATGCTTCGGGACGAGTTGGATACAGGTTCCAAGACCATATACCCATATGCTATGGAGGCAAGAGTTTGTTATCAAAAAGACACCATCAAGAATTTTGGGGACATCATCACATATTACCAATCTTGGCATGAGTACGTGACCGAGAAGCACAAAGTGAAGGTTGTCGAGTTGGTGTTTCCCAAAACTTCGGAGTAATAGTGTTTTGTCTTGTTAGGTTGTCTCTAGCTTATTTTGTCTCACATGGGTACATGTGGAAAATGTAATATTATTTGTAAATATGTTGTAAGTGAAATTCCAAGTGTCATTGGAAAAGACCAAACTAACATAGGGTGAAGACAGCACTGTGGGGGAAAGTGCAGAACGAGGGTTTGGACCAACAGGGGATTATTACTGGTAGCCATGGAGGGGTGAGGAGGGGGGAGTTCTACTCCCTCCTACAACCATGTAGTGGCAAAGAAAAGCAAGGAAGCAGGTTCGAATCACTTCAAAAAACCAATGGAGGCAGAAACGGAGAGGATCAGCACAGAAAATCCGAAAAACATCAGTTCTCATGAGAAAGAAGAGAATCATGAAGAAGTTAGAGGAGAGAAGAGAACAGAAGGTAGCAGTCAGAGAGCTGAGCACAGGAGTGTGATAGGGCTCTGCAAACCCAGGTCAGTCATTAAACCTCGGGTTGTTTTAAATAATCCGGTGCTACAGGAGCACAGGGATCACATGGCGGCATATGCAGTTATATGTAAATTTATGGGGATATGGCCAACAGAGAAGGCTTTGCAGGTTTGGATAAGAAACCAATGGAAACCTAAGGGGGAAATAACCCTCCACCTTGGGTCCAAGGGTTTCTTCACAATGGTGTTCACAAACCTAGAGGACAAAGATAGAGTGTTCAAAGGAGGACCATATTTTTATGTTGCAGCTAGCCTCTACATGCGACCATGGGTGATGAATTTTGTCCTGAAACGAGAAACATTCACATCAGTACCGGTATGGATACAACTCTACTCCCTACCTTTAGATTACTAGATGCCTAAATCCTTAAAGGCCATAGGCAATAAATTAGGTCATTTTTTAAAAATATCAAAGGCGAATCTGCGAGGAAAATACACCTCCTTTGCTCACATATGTTTAGAAATTGACCTATCAGGAGCACATCTAGATGAAATCATTATAGAAGTTTACGATGAAGAATGGGTGCAGGCGGTGGACTATGAACATGTCCCATTCAGATGCCATAAATGTCATGAACAAAGGCACCGCATTAGAGATTGCCCTTTAAACAAACTGGGGGACAATATGAAAACCAAAAAAGGAAAAGACCCCGAAGGCTTTACCAATATGGGAGGCAAAGGGAAAGGAGGAAAAAAGTACCAAAGGAAAACTAGTGAGGATAAACACCCAAGTCATAACAGTTTCAAGATTTTAGAAGAAGAAGGTGGGAACAATGTGATGAACCAAGCATCGGAGGATAATCCTGCAGAGAAGGAAAAAGATGCTAGCATGGAGGATGTATCTGAGAACAGCAAACTAAAGGAAGATCTGCCAAGCATCATGGAACTTGGAAGGGACCATGAGATGGCCCCAATTAAAGTTGGAACATAGGACCATGAACTACAGGAGATTCTTGAGAGGGAGAATCTCGATCTAGAAAAGTCCTTGGAGTAGGGAACCACCAAAGGGGTTGATTCTCTACCAAAAGAGGAGTTTGACAGAGTACAACATCTCTTCCTCTAGAGATCTCAAGCAAATGGTTCTGGAGTCAAAAGAAAACATGACATCCAAGAAAATAGAGGGGTTAAAATGATGGAGGCAACATTAGGACACTCTTCCAAGAACCTAGGTAGGAAAAGAGGAAGGAAAAGACAGAATGAATTGCTGAAAGAGTGTGGGAAACTCATGATTAACTCAGGTAAGATGAAATATCTTACTAGTTACTCATTTACAAATATTTCATAATGAAGCTCACAACCTGGAACATTAGGGGTCTAGGAAGTAAAAGGAAACAAAGAAATCTTAGCAATAGAATAAAAGAAGAAAAACCAGACATGGTGTTTATCCAAGAAACAAAATGTTCAATAGATAAAATCAGAGAGATACATAGAAAATGGCTCATTAAGTATGAGTATCTAGAAGTTAAAGAAGACAACACGGCAGGTGGGATTCTTGCACTCTAGAATCCCCAGAAACTTGGAATCCTGGATGTTGAAGCATCTAGGAACTACCTTTCAATGGTGATCCAACCTTTGGGTAATAAGGAAATATATATGATCAAAAATGTCTATGGTCCTCAAAAACTTGAAGACAAACTCAGGCTTCTCACCTCACTAGAGGAGTTGAGAGAGTCACATGTTGTTATGCCCTGGATTCTGAGAGGGGATTTTAATATGATCAGATACCTTACAGAAAAAAAGGCAGGACCATAACAATAGGCAGAGACTCCATTGCCTTCCAGAACTTCCTAAATGACATGAGGCTAGTGGACACGGAGGCAATAAATGGTACTTTCACCTAGAACAATAAGATGGGAGGGGCTTCTCAAGTTGCCTCTAAACTAGATAGATTTATAATCTCGGAGGACCTCCTTCTCACTGGCCCTCACTTGACTCCATCAATCCTTCCTTTTGGAGGCTCAGATCACTGGCTTATCCAACTTGAAGCTTCTTTTATAGGCACTTCGAGGAACAGACCTTCAGGTTTGAAAATGTCTGGCTCACTCACCCTGAATTCATTAGTAATATTGGTAAATGGTGTGTGGAATATTTGCTCATTCAAGGCACTCATATGTTCCTTCTACAACTGTTAAGTTTAGGTATGTTCTATGCTAGAGCAATATATTTAAATTTTCACAGTTAGCAATCATATCAGCATTAAGATAAACTGCAGATAGAACATAAATATAAATCGTAGAAGACACGCCAAAACAAGAGGACACAAGATGCGGCGCTAGCCAGGGACAAACCCCACAATGTGTGGGGAGCCCTTTGATCAAATCTTCTTCTATCTTCAAAGTTCAGCAGAGAAAGAGAGAGAGAGTACATTTACAATAGAAGTCAACACTTTGACTTATCTAGATCTAGCATAGATCATTTCATATAACGATGAGATCAGTTGAAGACATTCTTCTTCAACTAATTCTCAAGGTGACTCCTTCACCTATCATCGTGTTGCATTTGGTCCTTTAGTTACACCACTGCATACTGCACCATGTTGTACTAATCATGATTATCATCATGTTGCTCATGTCCATGATCTTATCCATCATCATGCTGCTCAAGCTAATGTGCATCATCATCATGCTACTGCCTCTGCTCCATGTATCATTGTGCTGCCCATGCACATGATCTCATAGTGCTTCCCATAATGCTGTTGCCTTTGCCTTCATCATGTTGCAACAATTTTCTTTTGTGTATATCAGCATTAACTGCTTGCTATGGCTTGCAGCCTAGCAAAGCAGCTAGGTTATGTTCCAGATCACACATAATGTTGTTTCCCATGGTTGCATTATATATATTTGCTAGATCACACATAACAACAACGTCCTTATCTCTATGCCGCCGAAGTGTATATACCTAGATTATATTAGGGTTGCGTATGATTCATAATGAACAACGTATTCATATCTCCATGAATAGTGTAAATATAATCCATGATAACTGTGTTTTGTATATATATCTGACTGTGTTCTACAGCATCTATATATATAAATATTTGCGTTGACAACATATGAACTGCAGCATACTAACCTGCGTATGAGTGCTTCAACATATCCATGTCTTCCAAGGACTGCGTATGGGATAACTGCTCCAAGTGCTCCCTTTTATTGTGATCATTACAACGTGTTAGGGTTTAGGGACAACGGTGCTCCCTTTGACTGCGTTTATTACGCGTGTTCCCTTGTAGCCTCATCATGTGATTACTGCGTGTTCCCTTGCCTCATCATGTGACTACATTATAGCATGTCCTCGTGTTGCCTTGACAGCGTTCCATCTGGTGGCTGCATTGGCGTTCCATATTCCATATGCGTATTATAGGACTGCGTGGTATATTTGCTGATGCGTATATATATATAGAAATGTTATGTATGACAGCGTTTTATTGTAAAGTATTCCATTTATCAGTATGACCTGCGTTGCTGCGTATGACAACGTTCCATATATATCTGCGAGTTATGTCCTTTCATTATAGCGTATACCTGTACGTGGATTCCAGAGATGAAACCTGAGCGTATACATGTTTCTAGAGTAATGAACATCATATCAGCGTATATATGAAAGCGTATCAATGTATTATTGACCAGCGTAATGAACAACATATCTATTGCATGTGTCATGACCTGTGTATTAATCCTTATGCCCTGCATATAAATGACTTCAAGAACTGCTTACAGATCCGAGAATATTACAGCCATTATTGACTATGGTTAGATGATTGTGGCACCCTTAACAGCGTATAACCATGAACATCATATTACCATGACTACGTTGTACTGCAGCTAGGGCATCACCATAAGGCCAGCGTATTACTCTTGGTGTCTCACTCCTCCAAAAACCCAAGACGTGGAGAGGAGGAGATCACTCAAGAATGTATGTCCAAATGACATCAAATCCTCATCTATTTATACTAAAAACGTCTAGGTTAAATAGACATGACGTTTGGGCTTCTAGAGCCTACATAAGAGCTGGTCGGCTTGATAATAATTATATAAACAAAATAAATTGATATCTCCATAAATACTTATCGGAATCGGATGATCATTGGATCATTCCTACACCTCTCGACGAGAGGGATCCAATAAAAATATTAGTTGCCATAAATAAGCCAACCCACATGGATTTTTCCCCTAGTTTCCAATTTAACACTCCCTCTCAACTAGGGAGAACTCCATTCGCTGATCCATATGTTCGACTGCACTATCTCGGCCATTAGTGCCTTGCACTGCTCTGCCTAGCTCTACTCAGCTCTACTCAGCTCAGCTCTTCTAGCTCTGTTGGCTCTTCTCTACTCAGCTTTGCTAGCTCTGCTCTGCTCTTCTCAGCTCTGCTCTGCTGGCTCTACTTAGCTCTCTTGGCTCTGCTGAACTATGAAGAAGAATTGATCGAGAATGAGTCATATCATTCTCCACTGACCCGAAGTCAGTCTCAGAGTGCGTACCACTGGTCCCAGACCAGTCTCAACTGACCTGAAGTCAGCTTCATAGTAAGTACCACTCCTACCACTGGTCCCAGACCAGTATTGTAGTCTCAGAGAGTGTAC
>APFE031213204.1:10646-28586 GCA_000404065.3 Pinus taeda
TGACACGAGGTTTCATTACATCAGGGAATTGGTGAGCAATGGAGAAATTGTCTTAGAACATTGCAGGACTCAGGAACAGGTAGCAGACATTCTGACAAAGCCACTAGACCAGAAAAGCTTTGAGTTTTTGAGAAAATGTTTAGGTATGACTGAATGCCTAGGAGTTGAAATTAAAGGGGAGTGTTGAAATCGTAATTTCAACTGCCATAACAGTGGAACAGCCCCGCGGCATTTATTCCAGAAAACCACTTCAGAAAACCACAGTACATTTCGCACCGCTTTTCGCAAAAAGTTGTTTCTGTCAGAGGGCCTCCGAACACCCTGACTAACTTACACGCGTCCTATGTATGAACACAAAACCACCCACTCCCCGGAAGCTAAACTTCGATTGGTTTGTGTGAGTTTGGTGTGTGACTTGCATCCGATCAGGTCAACGGACAAGGATCTCATTCAACCTGCCCCAACATTATTTTTACTTTTACCGCATGTTTTATTTAATGTATTTAATGAAATGTCATAGTTTTACGTAAAACATTTAAAGTTTTTCATACGGCATGTATTAATCATATGTAATATGTTTTGTGAAAGTGTTGACTTTTCATTATTATTGCACACGGGATGAGAAGCAGAGGGTTCACAGCAGCGAAAAAGAACACAACAGTGTAAAAAGAAAAAGACTCCCGACAGTAAAAAAAAATTGGATTCCTTCTTACAAGTTCCTGGAGTGGTTTGTTGAAACGAATGGGAAGGCAATGTAATTTTTTTTTATTTGAATATGAAATGTGAAATCCCGAGCATTTCTAATGTAATGAAAAATTTCACACAGTGGTGAATGTGAAATTTTTTTTTATTTTACAACAGTAAACTTATGTAAGAATTTTTATTCTACAACAGTAAATGTACAAACTTTTCACACAGTAGTGAAAGAAGATTTTACACAGCACTGTAAAATCATTTGTAAAAGAGGCAAGGTAATTTTGTCTTTGGTGAAAGTTTTTGGTGAATCCCTCTGAGAGAGAGGAAGACAATTGTATCAGGGAGTTTATAAATTAATACAAGTTTATGTTGGTTGAGAAACTTTGCTTTGTTCATAAAAAAAAAATTTGGGGCTTCCCTGTGCAAAAGATCCTGAGGAGAAAACAGAGCATTGCTCTGTATTCAGTTATTTTTTTGTTTTTGGGATTTTACCAGAAAAATCCCCAACATGGAGCATGTAGATAAGATCTTTGATATTTTAGAATATGACTTTTGAGTTGATAAGATTTTTTATTTTCCCATCTAAAAATAACATTTGAATTGAGAATATGTTTGATTTTCCCATTTGAAAATAACTTGTAAATCACCATAAACATCAATGTAAGTAATATCCAATCACTTGGGACAAAAAAGTATGCCCCATAGTACTAACATCTATGTTCCAGTATTAAAATCGCAACTTCTAAACAACCTGAAATTGTAAAAATCTCCTAGTCTCAACACAATAAACATCCTACCACATCTACCTAATGATGAGCCCCATTGGAGGAATGGTTGCAGAGGCCACTTCTCTCTTAGGACTCCATTGGTTGTATGGGAGAGAAGGGATAAGTGCAATTGGTAATAACATTTTTTTGGGAATCACGAAATTTATTATAATTAACTTAGGTTTAGTTTAGTTAATTAACTAATTTGAAATTATTTTTTCTAATGAAGGTGTTTATGAGTGGGTGTTTCATGTTATTTTAAACAAAAGGGGTTTGGTTTTCGCTATATTTGGGGCATTGCATGAGTTCTAGTCATTTTATTCATTACTGTATGATGTCGTCACACAATTAAATGTCATTAGATGCTGACACACGATTAAATGTCATTTGAATATTGTACATGGCATATGGATATACAGAAGGACTCAATAGGAGAACTATTGGATTGGTAGAGTTGGAGAGAAAATTGATATTATTGACCACAAACTAGCAATTCTAGCTAAGAGATCAATGAACATATCTCCTCCTAGAATGAGGGTAGTGAGCATCCAACCCCTGGAATTTCTACGTCATAATTGTAGATTTTTTGCCTCATAATTGTGACAACTCACGAGTTAAACAAGATCTTAGCAATCTCAAACCTGAAACTTATATTATTGGTTGATTTCCCTTTAAACAAACTAATAACAATTTTATTTACTTATTTACTTAATCTTTATTTAATATATTCAAAGTAAGAAAGATAATTTAAAAAACAAAAAAAGGAAAAAAAAAACTAATTTACAAACTCTTGATGGTGCACAAAAAGAATATATTTATGGTGGTAAAGAATATATATGTCAAATCTAAATAGCAATAGCATAAGGTTAAGTAAAATAACTATAACTAACATAGTAAGTTCACAAATAAAATGAATAGACATTCATGTAGTATACATTTAATGATGGGGTTTATATAAAAAAAAAGGATAACTTAATAAATAATTATGTGTTGTAATTTAGTAATATAATAAGGTGGCTTTTATTTTATATGAAATTATATTTTAAAAAAATAAGAGTGGTAGTTGTAGAAAGATAATTTATTGTTAAGAAGGAAAAGGAAGAAATACATTATTTTTGGGTTTAAGTTCAACATTCAACAATCAAGTCGAGTTTTACACCTTGCTAAAAGGAATTGATTTGGCTAAATCTATGATCACTCGCAAATTGGTTATCATTGGTAACTCTAGCAATAATATAAGACACTTGAATATGGGAACCTTCTTCAAAGTTGAAAATACCTATACACGCAAATTGTGTTCAGGTTGACCTCCATATAGGAAAAAAAGTCATACCATCTATTACAAGTCGTTAACAATCAATTTGATGCCCTTGCATTAGGTAGACTCGACAGAACCTTGAATGTGAATGGAGTAGTCCATTTTCATGTTGTCTCTTAACCTCCTCCTTCATGACATCTCACTATGTTAGTCACAACCAAGTGAAAACTCAATGGATCATGTTGTCAATCTCCATAATGCACTTCATGATAACCAAATTAATTTGGTTCATCATGAAGTTAATGAGGATGATAACTTCACTTTTGTAGAAGGCTTGGAACTATACATAGCACTGAATTGTTTGAGGTGGGAGTCAATTTCTACCCTAAGTATCATCCCTCCTCACATGGGGCCCATTATTCTGATGGCATGTGATATCCTTTTATACTTTGTGTGGGTTTGTAATAACATAACCTTAGTTTGGTTTTGAGTAGGTGTGTTTGGTTGTACCCAATGAAATGCAAAATAAAAATTGACCACTACCACTGTTGTAGACATAGTTTGTCCAAATATGCCAATTTTGACCATTCTTGTTGGCGAGTAGGTGAAAACTAAAAGATATAGATAATTTTCATAACATATTTATTAACTAGAACCTGAATAGCAAGTGATACTAGAAGACTTTCAAAATCATAATACATATAACAACTATTAATGACCCGAAGAGTTAACTAGAGCAAGATTCTCCTGTCCAGATCCAGGTGATAGAGGAGGTTTGAAATCACAGTGGATATGATTCTCCATGTGGAGAAACCTTCCTTCAAGGCATTCTAGTTTCTCTTGTATTATCATTTGTCCCCTCTGCAAGGTGGTTAAATGGCCTTACATTTGCTGCTGGTTATGTGGAAGGTTGTTCATAAATCTAATGATACATTCCTGTCATCATGATGGTCCCCATTGAGTTGCTCTAGGAGGAGGGTAACATGTCATAGTTGGTTGTCTAAATTGTCTAGTGGGGTGGGAAGCAGCTCCACACTTCTAGGTGATTGTTCTAGGTTGGGGTTGACAGCCTTGCTAGGGCTAGGTGATGGGCCTCTAAATTAGACATAAATTAAGGCCCATGCCTCTAAATTAAACAATAATTTAAGGCATATGACCATCCTTCAACACATTAAACCTCTCTTTTTGCATTAGATAATTTATTTTTAACTTTAATATATTCATTAGGAAGGTTTATGAATAATTAGATATTTGTGCCTAATATTATTTATTTTTGTAGAATATTATGATAATATTGGGGAGATTATGAAGAGTTGGAGGAGGAGATAATTTAGGGACTTGTTACCTACTACTGGAGGATCAATAATAAATAATAAGTCAACAAGATATTATGGAATTATGACACAAATTGTGGAACTCCAATGATTGAGAAAATCTAGGAATGTGTTCCACTAATCAAGTGAGCAGATCCACCAATCAAGGGAGAAAATCCGGGATTTTGGTGAGGAAAGATTCCTCCGTCGATGAGGAATGATTCTTAGTCATTTTTTATAAGTACCAAGTCATATTTTCCTCTAGGGAATGATTGAGAAAATCTAGGAATGTGTTCCCTTCCATTTAATGCAAATTCCTAGTATTGGGGACTAGATCCACTAATCAAGGGACTTTGGTGGGAAAATCTTCCTCCATTCATGGCGAATGATTACTAATCATTTTGTATAAGTACCATGTTGAATTTTCCCGTAGGGAGGGATTTTTCATTAGTGTTATTGTGGAGAGAGCTTGTATTGTTACAGCTCCATTGTATTTTCTTGCAGGCATGTAATGTTGTTGATGAAAATAATGAAGATTGGTGTCAGCTTCTAAATCTTGTTCTCCTCCATAGGCCTCTGAGTTTCCTTGGGCTTGGCCATCCCAGGAAGCTCAGAGCTCTTTTGTTTCATGTTCTTTCCTTAGTTTCATTTCTTATTCACATGCATCTCTAGTTTTTATTTCTTTCTACTTCTGCATTTAGTATTAATGAGTTCTTGTTGTAGGATTGAGTTAAATGGTTGATGCAAGCTATTTTGCAGAATCACAAGCATTATTTCATCCTTGGAAAAGCTTTGGAAGTTCATAATAATCATTGATTTTCTTGGATTATTCTTCGTATTCCCAAATATAGATTGTTGGACCTTTTTTTTAGCAAAAAACAATAAATTTCTGCTATTATTTAGAGCATGCTAATGAGCTTCAATAAACTTAATTCCACTTGCATTAGATCAAAAAAACATTCTAGTTCATAAAAAAAATTACCCCATTGCATTTGCACTTTATTTGATTAGGCAATTTTTACATTTACTAGCTCATTAGTTCTCGAATTTCTAGATTTTTGTCTTCTAATGTTTTTTATTTTTTTAGAATGGGTTAAGAGAGGTATTTTTGAGTGATTCCACATGAAATGGGGACCTAATACATCTTAGTTAATAAAAAAAAATTTCCCATCCAATTTGGATTTTATTTGGTTGGTAATTCAATGAATTATAGTGAATCTGTACATCTTGTAGGAAACTTCTCCAAGCTTTTTGAGCAAATACATCCATCTACCAACTTTGGTTTTGAGTTATGAATGATCCTAGGCATTTTCTCACTCCATTCCATCCATCACACACCTTTTCTAAGCCTCCCGTCACCTCCAACACTTCACATTTTTCTCTCAGTTGTATCTTGTAGGTTTGTTGTAATTCCTAGTGGGTCATCCTGTAGGTTTCTAGTACATCCTGTAGGTTTTCTTGAAACAACCTGTTTTGAGGCCGAATTGATGGAAAACCTCTAGGAAGTCACCAAAAGCCTACAGAGAGTCTCCCACACCATACAACCATCTCCTAACCCTTCCATCCAACCTCCAACATCCTTAATTCACCTGCCACATCACTAAAGGAAATTAGTTTGCATACCTGATTTTGCATGAAAAGACAAAATGACAAAAACAGATTTATTTCAGTCCCTTTACTTGCACATTAGTGCTTTTTGATGCTGCTTACTTCCATGCTTAGATAGTAGCATTTGGTTCATGATAATTTAGCATTATTTCAAAGAATAGTTTCTTGGCAGTTAGTTAGGAAATGGTGTGATTTACCATTGAATTTCCATCTCTTTCCTTGTACTTTGTTTCTTGCAATAGGTTAAGGTTCCATTTTGAACATTTCATTTTCTGCAATTAGTTTATGATTTTACTTCAGTACATGCATTCCATTACATCATGACAGCAAAGGAAGGACACATTGTATGCTGCACATATAGTGCCGACACCTCTTAAGTTTGTACGAACCCCAGGTTGGTAATTAAAGTTGGTAGCCTTGCGAGTTGCAACATTATTGTTGCAATACCGAGGCTCATCACTAGGGTCACCCAAAAAATGGCCACCATTATATCCCCTCTCTCCTATACCTCTTCTTACTCGCCCACACTAACAATGCATTGTTAGTTGAGTTGAACTATAAAATACCATGCAAACAAGTATATACCTCACGTCCCACCATATATCAATAGAAATAGAGCCTTGGTCCCCCCCCACTTAGAAAAATTATATGGGAAAACATGGGATCTAAGGAATCATGTATTCACATGGCCCTTGAGAAAATGAACCAGGCTCACCAAGAAATAGATAGGCTACTGAACAAGCACCACCTAGAGGGCTATGGTATATCACCCTCTCCAGTTCCAGACCCTATACTGTAAGTAGTGTGCAATGACCTCATAACCCCCAATTATCCCATGGAGTCTACTGAAAACCTTGATGCCTCCAAGGTGACCAAAAAATAGGATGAATTTCCCATAATCAAACACAATGACAACCCTAGCTGAGACAATGATACATTGGGAATCTTCAAACTCCACTCCTATGACGAAAGAATCAACCATTATAAGAACTTGATACCTATCTCTCCCATTTCAGGAACATACCAGACACATACCCTTTCATCCAAGTCCCCTAAAAAACCACCAAAACCAATAAACACTAATAATCCATCCCTAACTATGAAACAAATTCCTACCAAAACTAATAGAAATATTCAAGAGCTCCCTAAAGTGGAGGTGATCACCTAAATATCTATCATTAATTAAATAAATCCATGAAGAGTGGGAAAAGTTTGTTACCTTTTTCCTGATCAGAGGCTCCCAAAATAAATCTAGCTAGTGCTCCACCATATGAAATCCTAGCATCACTAATAACTTAGCAGTATGTTAACAGTGCTAGAAATTTGTCAACCAAGTGTGTCTCCATGATTTGAAGTCCCAATTAGACCTCACATTGTTTGGAGCAGGAGCCCTATCTAAATTATTGGCATGGCTACCATAACTCTAAGGTTTTCATTGGCTGTGACATATAACATAAGAGAGTATGCACATAACCGTTGAAATCAGTAAGTTGACACTATGAAGCACTAATCGCAATGTGTAAAAGGAGAATTCCACGAGAAGGGAGTAAGAGTGAGCCTCTAGAATGAAATTAATAGTACTATCCTAAGAGAGACACATGAGAGAAAGGAAACATTCATTAATTATCTAGCAAAATAGTTCACATAGACACAATGATCATTAAAGCACATACAACAAACATTCAACAAGATAAGTACCAAAGTCAATGAAGTAGTTTAATTTCCTTAGTACATATGAACAAAAAATATACCACAAACATATAAATAATATTCTTATAATATTTCACGATATATGCATGAAAATGTGTTGGCTCGGTAAGATTTTGATTATTAGGTGAATGATCCAAGTACACAGTTACAATGGTGAGACACTAGATCCAATAGTGGAAGATTAAGTCACTCCTTACTTCTCTAAAGGATGATCTTATCTCCTATGCTAAGCTGGAGAAGCCAAGGCAGGCTCTCCAAAGGCTAAGCCTCTAAAATGCATTTTCTTGAGTCATGAGGTTTCTTTTATAATAGGAGGAATGAGCTTTCATATCCCCTATGACTCTTGAGTTACCCTCATGACTCTTGAACTTCTAATGTGACCTTTGGACTTCTATATGACTTTTTAACATCTCCTAAAGACTCTTTTGTCCATATATGACTATGTGACTTTTCATATTCCACATATGACTCTTGGACTTCCTCACAATACATTTTTCCTTCCCTTTTAATAATTTCATTACATACACAAATGATGTGGCAAGGCACATGGACACACATGTCATTGTGATGACACTGATACAAGTAACAACTTTACAATGATGACAGGGAATTCATGATGAGTTGGTAATGATAAGCTATTCTTCTTATTTTTTTGTCTTCAGTCTTCATGATAAGTCTATACAGTACTTCATCTTCATGAAAGATCTTCCTTTTTCTTCTTCTTGGTCCTCAAAGGGGCTGAAAATAGGGAGTCTTCATTATGATCTTGATCTTCCAATTTTTGTCATAATCTACTCTTCCTCCATCTTCTTATTCAATGATAAACATGTATTTACCACTTCATAGGTGTCTTTTAGCATTGTCTCCTTCTCCTTCTCTTTGATCATCATCCTGTCATGTCATGATATAGTACCTATACTGAAAGTCACTCATGACAAGACAACATTATTCTGCAAATATCCTAGTCTAGCTTGCTTCATGAAAATCACTGATTGAACCAAAACTGGGTACTAAATAGGGAAGAAGGCTCAGGGAATGAGTAGTTCGTAGTTCCAAAGGTTAGAAGTGAGGTGTTGATGCTTGTGACTATTTAATGTGAAGCATTGGACGCCAAGAGACAAGACTGATTAGTTGACGGTTAGAGTGAGACAGGCTTATCCACTATAATTGGGTAATGAGAAGTTTAGGAGAGAGAGAGGACCAAACAATTGCGCAGTTGCGCAGTTTAGGATCGCAAGGAGATAGAATGTTGCTTGCAACTGCACAATGCACAGAAGGGGACTATTTGGGAGGCAAGATTGCACAATTATGGAGATCAATAGGTTGGGAGCACTGTGACTATGCAATGCATTGTTCCACGAGGCTAGGATGCATGATTTAGGCTTGAAATTTCACAATGTGTAGTTGAGAGTAGCAGAGTGAATCTAGGTTGGTTGGGCATGGTACTTTCAAAATTTTGACTAAGTGTGTGATTAGTGACACAGAGATGAAACCAAGGTTGGACTTTCACATGATTGCACACTCATAATAATTGATGATACAACACTGAACACTCAATCACTCAGAATCAACACGATCCCCTTAATGTGATGGTAAAAAAACATTCTCCTCCAAGTGTGAAACTTAAGATATACTTTGGGACGATAGTGATAACACTAGTATGACTTTGCATAAAAATTTGGGAATGAGTCTAATACATGTCTACATGATAGATAGGACCCAATGGTATCAAATTTTCCTCTTGAAATAAACCATAACTCTGATTTTACAATGTGTGACTCTTTCCATGCCAAAACATGACACTTGCGAAAGGAAGAGAAAAGTGCGAATGACACCTCCAAAGGCTTAAAGAAAGTGAAAGAAACACATGCCAGAGCAAAGATATCATGGAAAAGACACTTATGAAAGTGAATGCAAGAAAAAATTGACAGTTGCGAACATGAAAGTGAAACTTTCGAAAACAAAGGTGCGCGAGAGAAACGATTAAGAAAAGTCATTGAAATAGAAATATAATGGTGATCGAAGTGAGGAAAACTATCCTTGGAGAGCGTGCACTAACTGTCGATATGTATTTCATAGTACACTATACTTATGGATTCTGCAGTCACTTTCACTGGTGATTGTGCAAGCCTTACCTTCAAGAGTTGTACAATGCCTATTCAAGCTTGCATAAAATATGTGTGTTTGTGAATTCATCGAAGACATAACATGTGTGAGAAACTAAGTTTGACACTTAGAAGAAGACTTAATACTTTGAAAAATAGCAGATGACCATGAAGTGAGCATGGAACAATAGATTGCAAGATCCTCAGTATGCTCCAAAATTCAAGTTTAAGCAAAAAAATTTAGGGTGTTTATTGCAATGACAACACTTAGTGACAAAGTAGTAGAAGTTCAGCTTCTGCGCTCATGTTTTGTTCTTAAGTGCAAGGTATCATTATTTCAGGAAGTATTGATTCGTCATGAATATTACCCTTTTTACTACTTATCTCGGATAAATATATAGTCTCTTATTTTCCTTTCTCAACTTCAAACCCATCATCATAAGACTAGTCACACCTCAATTGTTTCAGTAGGGGAGAAGTATAACAAGTATACCAAGCATTTGATATTTAGAGTTAAGAACATTCCCTGGTGTTGCTCCGCTTCCAGTAAGCATGTTTAGTACCTCAACAAAGTCACCTCAAGGAAACAAAAGCATCGCTTTGTGTCCAGCTTGCTTGTTCAATACCCCGACGAAGTTGTGTGGTTCACCTCTCTGCATAGGAAGCCTTTATTTTCTTCACATTTTTCTTTAGTTACTAATAGAATGTTCAAAGGAACTTATTTATTTTGAAGGTGGAACAGGGATTTTGTCTTATTTATTTCGACTATTTTTTGTTCCTTATTTAAGGGATTTTAAAGATAACTAGAGTTAATATGCTTGTTTCAAAGTTTTCTCCTTTCCCTTCTCTACTCAGTTGAGTCAACATATCAAAAGACTATTTGATACATGGTTTAATCTAGAAATAATATTCCAATAAAGATAACGGCTTCTTAGTTTGACTGGAGGCTTTCCATCTGGAATGAATCATATTTTTCATTCAAACATCATTGACTTTGAAGATATGTAAACCAAAATAGAGAAGAGGTAAGAAATTAGTCAAGCTTTGTTCGTCATCACAATTGCCATTTTCAAGTTTTGCCACATTTTATTTTGAGCCAAACAAGAGCATCTTCCATGCAAAGTCTTATTAAACAAAATAATAAAAAGCAAAGAAACAATACCAAAAAGGAAAGAAAATGGAGGTTGAACATAAAGCAACATGCAAATAGAAGTATGAAAAAAAAGGAAATGCAGAGACCAGATGGAGAGAAAATGCAAGATGAGTGCAAAAAGGGAAACTAGAATACAACTAGACCTACTCTTAACCTAACCAGCTAGAAGGTTTGGGCTATGTGAAATGAAATTTCCAATGCAACCACTATAACTGCTCATGACCTGCAAACACAAAGATACAAGTGATTAAAATAGGTATAGAATAATGTGCAACAAAAAATATAGGAACTTGAATAACTTGCCCAATAGATTAAAGGTCTTTACTAAAGGAAAAAGGGTGTGTCATAAAAACTAACCATAACCACCCAGTAACCTTACCTTTTCAATGAGAACAATAGTCATACAAATCTTGAAGGCTTCTTGTGGATGAATCTTCATTGGTGTTGTCCTTATTAGCAAGCATCAAGAAAGATCGAAGCTTATTATTAGAAAATGGGATTGCTAAGTAAGTTTCTTCCATCCAGTCATAGATTCAATCATGAAATTTAAAAAAAAAAAACTTTTGAAAACCTTAAATCTCTTAGGAGAATGAGATTTCAATTAGCACACTCAAATTATAAGCAGAATCGAAAAGATCAACCAATGTACAACAACTATCAGCAGGTGTACTAATATCACTATCATGTGTCATTTCAATATTTAACTCATCATATTATGAATCCGAACAGCATGGAGTATCTTCATCGCAAGTTCATGCATTACAAACTATAGAGGACAAGGAATAGGGAGGTGAAGAGGAATAAGTGTTCATAAGAGAATCTTCTTTGACTGAATAAGATTTAAGATATAAATATTTTGAAATAAAATATTCCTAAGAGACCGAATGATCAGTTGGTGCACTTGGGCTTCCATCATCATATAGATCAACTAAATCATCCGCATAAGAATGATGGCTTCCCAAAACTCTAGATTGATTAGGAAAATTGATTTCATTAGATTGAATACCAAGATTACTAGATCCAATATCATCCAAGAATGAGAAAACACCATATTCACAAGGAGGGCTTTGAAAAAGAGAAGAAATATTGGAAGAATATTTAACTTCCTTCTCCTATACTTGTGAAACATGACTACCTTTCACCTTATCACTACTTGGATTTAGAATATATTGATCAAGCGGATCGAGGGACAAGGGGCTATGTGAATGAGATGATAGAGAAGGACAAACATCCAAATCATATTCAATAATGAAGTTATTAGTGTTAGTACCATCTTGAGGAGTGGAAGGCTTAGTTTTCACCCTAGGCTTCATAAACCATTCCAAAGTTTCCCCCATTAGATATTAATCATGAAAAGTGGATGGAAGTTGAAGATACAGATCGACAATTTTGTTTTGAGATTTCCCAACCTTGACATCATCACAAGGAGGCACACATACCAGAATTGAAAAAGAAGGAATACAAGGAACAAAATCATTAGTTGGTTCTTCCTCTAAAATTAAAGGTGTCTCATGATCTACAAAAGTTTGGGAAGCCAAAACATCAGGCGGTTCAGGCTCACCATGTAAAGAGATATGAACCAAATGCTCAAACTTTTTTTTAAAGAAATCCCAATCTGTATCTTCTTCAAGAAATTCATAACATAGGTGAAGGAATCGATTAGAAAAATCCTCAATTGATTCATCAAGCTTCATTCTTAATTGATTAATCATTTTAAGGACATCCCAGAAATCATACTTATCAAATTCTAAATGAAGATCCTTGATGAAGTGTTCAAAATAATGAATGGAAGTGAGTGGAAGGGTATGACACCATAGATTAACTCGACCTTCAAGGGTGAGGAAGAAAAGAACACAAGCCACATGTTAACAATTAATTTCATAATATTCACAAAACTTAAGAAAAAGTGATGCATGCTAGGGTATAGATGTATCACCCTCACCATCAAGCTTGAATTGAGACAAGTCATAAAGAAGTCCATCAGGGATAAATTTTTTACCATCAGATCTATTGGAAAAACACCCCGAGAGTATGATTTGGGAAAGATCCATTTAAGACAAGAGGTTCAAAATAGACTTAAGAGGAACAACTTATCATGCACCCGTCCTTCTAGCACCAACTATTGACATTGTTGGAAATCTATCAACCAAGGGGCTCTCCCCTACGTGAAGTCCCAATTAGACCTCACACCATTTAGAGTAGGAGCCCCATCTGGAGTATTGGCCCAGCCACCATAAATCTAAGGTCTGCCTTGGCTGTGATATATAACATAAGAGACTATGACATAACCTTTGAAATCAGCAAGTAAGTTGACACTATAACGCACCAATTGCAATGTGTAAAAGGATACTTTCATGAGAGGGGAGTAATAATGGGTCTCTAGAAGGATAGTAATAATATTATCCTAAGAGAGGGACATGAGAGAAAGGAAATATTCATTAATTATCTAGCAAAATAGTTCACATAGACACAATGATCATTAAAGCACATACAGCACACATTCAACATGATAAGTACCAAAGCCAATGAAGTAGTTAAATTCCTTAGTACATATGAACAAAAAATACATTACAAACATCTAAAGAATAGTCTTACAATATTTGCGATACATGTATGAAAATGTGTTGGCTCAATAAGCTTCTGATTATTAGGTGAAATTTCCAAGTACACAATTATAATGGTGAATCAATAGCTCCAATAGTGGGACATTAAGTAACTCCTTGCTTCTCCAAAGGATGATATTCTCTCCTATTCCAAGCTAGAGAAGCCAAGGTTAGCTCTCCAAAGGCTAAGCCTGCAAAATCCATTTGCTTGAGTTATGAGGTTTCTTTTATAACAAGATGAATGACCTTTCATATCCCATTTGACTCCTGAGTTACCCTCATGACCCTTAGTCTTATAATGTGACCTTTGGACTTATATATGCATTTTGGACTTTTCCTAAATACTCTTTTGTCCATATATGACTGCATGACTTTTCATATTCCACATATGACTTTTGGACTTCCACACATTACATTTTATCCTTTCCTTTTGATAATTACATAATTACATCCACAAATGATGTGACAAGACATATGGACACACATGTAATTATCATGGCACTAGTACAAGTCACAACTTGACAATGATGACATGGACTTCATGATGATGTGGCAATGCCAAGTTGTTCCTCTTGTTGGTTTTCCTTCAATATTCTTGAGAAATTTGTACAGTGCTTTCTTTTCATGAAATATCTACTTTGTTCTTCTTCTTCACCCTCAAAGCGATAAAAATAGGGATTCTTCATTATGATCTTGATCTTCCAAATTCCGTCACAATCTAGTGAAGGAAAAGTGCGAACGACACTTGCACAGGCTTAAATAAAGTGAAAGAGACAAATGAAAGAGTGAATATATCATTAAAATGACACTATTAAAGTGAATCCAAGAAAGAAAGGATAATTTCGAACATGAAAGTGAAACTTGTGAAACAAAGGTGTGTTAGAGTGACAGTTGAACAAACTCATCGAAATAGAAGTACAATTGCAGTTTGTAGGTTTTAACCCCGTACAGAAATTACCTGCAAATGAATTCTAAAACACAGAAAATAGACAATGCGAGAGCATAACACATATACACAGAGATTTTCCCCTAGATCCCAAAATCGAGACTACCAACTTGATTTTTCATTATGTTCCTTTGAATGTTACAATACATATTTATACATGTCGAAGCATCCAATACCATGGACTGAAAAGTATGACATCCAAAACCATGGACTGAAAACCATCACATCCAAAACCATGTGTGAAAAACATGCACAAAACCATAGGTAGGTCCACCCAACCTAATATAAGGTTCAAAACCAAAATGTTCCAAGGCACTGCCCTGGACCCCATAGAGTGGGGTTACCTACACCTCTCAAACACCCTATGACTCCCCCCGCTATGCAATCGACACAACGAAGGGGGGACTCCACCCCCCTTCTAAACCCCCGGGTAACTATGTGGGTTAGTCGTGGAAAGAATATAACACAACCCAACATTCTCCCACTTGTTGTTTTCTTTCCACAGGGGCCCACAAGAGAGCTTAGTCATTTATCCATCCCTACAATACCCATTGTTTCTCTACACCAAGAGAATGCTTCAGAGCTCACAGATTTTGTCAATGTATCTGCATTATTCTTCAAAGTGTCCATCATTACCAGAAACACCTTTTAGTCTTCTATCATATTCCTCACAAAGTGATACTAAACTTTAAGGTGCTTTGTCTTTGAATGATATGCAGGGTTCTTTGCCAAGAAAATTGCACTTTGGCTATCTCAGTCTATCCTTATAGCTCCTTGTACTAACCCTATACAACACAATTTCTGCAACCAAACTGCTTCCTTGCTTGCATGAGTGGCTACCATGTATTCTGCCTATATAGTTGATAGTGCCACTACAAATTGTTTCTTACTCATCCAACTGACTGTACCTCCAAATAGGTTAAACACATACCCACTTGTAGAGCTTCTCTAATCGAAATCTCCAGCCCAGTCTATATCAACAAAGCCATGAATATCCAACACTCTGTCCAATCCTAGTCTTCCTTAGTAGCACAAACCATAATCACTAGTGCCAAGCAAATACCTGAAAACCCACTTCACTGTTGTCCAATGCTCCTTCTCTAGTTTTCACATAAACCTGCTCAATACTCCCCCTGCATGTGCAATGTTTGGTCTAGTACAAACCATTGCATACATCAGGCTACTGACTACACTTTCATATGGAACACAAGACATATCCTCTTCCCCTTATTGTGTCTTGGGACACTATTCAGTAGATAACTTTACACCTACAGGAATAGGAACCTTCACCAGTTTACTATCCTGCATATTAAAGCTCTGTAGTATTGTCTCGACATACTTCCTCTAGTTTAACCAGAGCTTCCTCTTTCCCCAATATTTTTTAATTTTCATGGCCAAAATATAGTTTGTAGCACCAGGATCTTTCATGTTGAATTTGGAGGAAAATTGGGTCTTCGAATCCTAGATAATTTCTTTGTCATTTCCATCCAGCAAATTATCATCCACATACAAGACCAAATAAATAACACGATCACCAATTAATTTAAAATACACACAGTGATCTACTTTTCTTCTAGTGAAGCCAAGTCCCTGTATAAATGTATTAAATTTATGATACCACATCCTTGGTGACTGTTTTAACCCATACAAAGACTTCTTTAATTTGCATACCAGTTCTTTCTTACCCTTCACTGCAAAGCCTTCAAGTTGCTTCATGTAGATCTCCTCTTCCAGATCCCCATGAAGAAATGTTGTCTTCACATCCATATGTTCTACTCCAAAATCAAAAGTAGCAGCAACAAATAAAAGTAATCTAATAGAAGTTACCTTGGCAACAGGAGAAAAAATATCACCAAAATCAATTCTCGACACCTAGGAATAACCTTTTGCTACCAGCCATGCTTTGTATTTCTCCACCTTTCCTTCTGCATTTGTCTTCTTCTTGAATGCCCATTTGTTGCCAATGGGTTTCCTTCTAGCCGGGAACTCCACCAGATCCCAAGCCTCATTTTTGTGCAAAGATGCCATTTCATCAACCATGGCCTCTTTCCAGAGTTTTCCATCCTCTGAATCTACTGCTTCCTTCACAGATCTAGGATCATCATCAGTAATAGATAAAGCAAAATTTGAACAGAAAGTAGATGGATTGTACCTTTCTTTCTACCTTCTTTCTTGAACTGATCTTCTTACACCCAAAGTTTGTGGCTCTTCATCTTCTGATTCCTTATTTGTTGTAGAGTTTGATTCTTCCTCCCTTAGCACAAACTCTATCTTCTAAGGTTCCTTTAGTTGGACTTCATGTCTAATAACATCTTTCACCTCTCTGAACACCACATCTTGGTTGTACACAACCTTCCTTGTTGCTAGGTTCCAAATCTTATAACCCTTTAAACCATCCTTATACCCAATAGGATGACTTTTCAAAATTTAACTATCACACTTGGTTAAGTTTCCTTGGAACATGTACATATGCATCACATCCAAATACCCTCAGATGTGAAAGAGAGGGTTTCTTACCAGTCCATACCTCTTATGGAGTCTTATCCTCCAATGTTGATGAAGGTGATCTATTGACCAGGTAACATGTTATCTCCACTGCCTCTACCCAGAATTCTTGTCCTAACCTGGCAACACTGAGCATGCTTCTTGCCCTTTCCATCAACATCTTGTTCATTATGTCTACAACTCCATTTTTTTGAGGTGTATATGGAATAGTCTTCTGCTCTGCTATACAACACTTTTTGTAGAATTCTTCAAATTCGTTACTACAAAACTCTCCACCGTTATCTGTCCTCGGCACCTTTATCTCCTTCTCTGTCTAGTTTTCCATCAGAGCCTTAAATTCTTTAAACCTGTCAAAGACTTCATATTTATTCTTAAGGAAATATATCCATGTATTCCTTGAGAAGTCATCTATAAATGATACATAGTAGACAAACTTAACCAGTGATGGAACCTTCATAGATCCAAACACATCACTGTGCACAAGCTCTAATATCTGTTTCGACCTCTTACCACCAAAGGGGAAACTCACCTGATTCTGCTTCCCATATACACAATTTTCATAGGAATCAAAATTCAGAGAGCTATTACTCATACCTTCTAACATACCTTTACCATGGAGTATTTGAAGGCCCTTCTCTTTAATATGTCCAAGCTTTTGATGCCACAACATGGTCTTCTCTCCAAAGACCACTAGATTTTATGCTCCACTTTCAGGAACCATAGAACTGTTGCACCCATCAATAGCAGTGCTACCTTGTAGCTTGTACAAAGTTCCGGTTCGAACTCCCCGCATCAATACCAGTGATCCCCAAACCATATTCAAGGAATCCTTCTCGAACATTGTTTTTGCACCTGCATCATCCAGCTTGCTTACAGAAATTAGATTTCTGGCTAATGCGGGAATATGCAGAACACCCGAAAGTGTTCTAACCCTTCCACCTTGCAACTTCAACTTTGCTTTGCCGCGACCAACGCGATTATAGCTTTCCTATCATCCCCCAAGAAGACATCACCACCATCATATTTCTCATACTCGCAGAACCACTCTCTAGGGGGAGTGAAGTGAAAGGATGCACCTGAGTCAATCAACCATGCCTCATGATCTACATGTGTACTTGAAGAAGCCAAGTACACATCCCCACCTTCATCTGAGGTGGTTTATGCCTTTGCAGAAGGAGCCTCATCAGATCCTTTCCTTTGTCACGAGCTTTAGATTTACAGTCCCTTTTGTAGTGCCCTTTCTTTCCACATTTCCAACACACCACCTTTACAGGTT
>APFE031213206.1:0-15360 GCA_000404065.3 Pinus taeda
TTGTCCATCTTAAGCTATTGAGAGCTCATGGTTTCTAATTTCTATTCATCAAGTAATAATTGAGGAAGAATTGGACCTTTTAAGTTAAGAGCCATTTCAGCTTTCCTTCATTGCAAGGTGAATTGAAATTATTAATGTAGGCTATATTTATAATATGCACTTCTTTAGTTTTCAAATTTTATCTTCTAAACTTGATTATATATGATGTCCATATACAGTGGATTTGCCTCCAAGTTTTACAAACTCGGATTGATAATTAAATACTTGTGTTAATTTAGTCAATAAATTAGCCCAACATTTTGGTGTTGTTGCCGGGGAGGTAATTATCGGCATAGTCAAATAGAAGATAAACAAAAACACTAAAAAATTAGCTAGTATACATTTCTATTAGTTATGTTTCTTTATGCCTAGAAATAGAGATCCTAAAATTAGGTTTCCAAAACAAAACACCCCAACAAAAAAAAAAAACAAAAAAAACAAAAAAACAAAAAAACAAAAAAAACTACAAAATCCATTTACATGACAAGATCTAAAAATGATGTTAAAGAATAGGTTACAACACTACTCCATTCTTCAACATTCTTTCTCATCAAATCTTTATGATCAAATACATTTTCATGTCCAAACATTCATTGAAGTATATTTTTCAAATTTGGATATGAGTTTACTTATGATCTTGTTACGAAAATGGATGCACTAGAAATTCTCTTATACTTGAGAGAATGAATTATTTTTCTAAAATAGAATAGGATAGAATAGAAATAAATAAACAAGTCAATGAATTCACATAGACTTCCATATAAATTGTTTCAAACAATTTCTTCAAATCATTGTTCAATATTCATTTGAAAGGACTACATGGCAAAATGCAGTAAGAACAAGCCTATTTTGGGTAACCATATAGGATAATTTTGAAATCATGTTGTTTTTTTTTACATATCTCTTGAAATCTAGTTTTGGAATCCATTTTGAAGTTCTCAATTTATATCACAAATAAAAATGTGATCAAAATCAAAACTAGGTCTCAAGTGAAATGTTGAGGACAAAGTTAGTACATCCTATATTTTAGGTGTCTAATGGAAACATTTTTATCTGAAAACCATAGGGAAGATAGCCCTTGGAATATAGTTTCCAAATCAATTTTAATCACTTCAATCAGGTATCATATGAAAAAGTTATTCTTGAAATACTAACTTCTTGTCGAAAAATCTGCATGCTGACAATTCTAGGTCTTGACTGTTCATTGGCATATTTGAAACACCAAATCATCTTCTTTTCAAAACCTGTTTATATGGGAGATATATGTTCAAGTCTAGGTTAAGAAACAATTTGAATCATCCCATTTGGAGATGAAATGAAAAATTTATGCCACATTTAGTGATTGCATGTCTTCAAAACAATATAGTAAAACTTTGCCTCCTAGGTCTGTTCATCACCAATTTTGTGATATCAAGCCTAAGAAATTTTAAAATCTGTTCCCATTGGAAATAAAAAAAATGAATCTATTTTAATATTCAAGTGGAATCACATTGATCCGATCTTTATCGAAGAAGTTACACTTCAACTAGTGACTATTGGTCTAGTTAACAATTAACAAGCAGCTCTATCAAACATGGAACTCTTTATAATTTTTACCATATCATTTTAAACCAATTTGAAAACTTTTTTATACTGGAGGTAACCATATTAATTCGCTTCAATTTGGCTTTGGAATCACTCTAATAGGATATCAAACAAATATTCTGTAAACAGAATACCACTCGGAGGTCTCGGCTGGCCACCATTCCTCAAAGGGGTAAATAAATGCATTATGTTTGTCTATCATATTTGGACTTGTTTTCTAAGCAATGCTTGTAATGATTTACATGTTTATTGGAAGAATAGAGAATGTACAACTCTCTTCCTCCATCATCTAATGTTGTATTGCAGGCAAGTGCTATGTGTTTGCAGGTCATAGGAAGAATGAAGGAGTAAACTCCATGGATGAAGTAATTTTCAAAGTCAAATTAATATTTCAGAATATGAATACAAATGTTCAAGTCAAAGCAAAGTGAAAATTCACTTGATTTTGAGTTCATTCAATGGAACTCAAACTCTTGAAGCTTGCTCTTCAATGTTGACCAACAACACCAACAAACCCTACAACATGATCGAGATCAAGACAAAAAGACATGAAGCTAATCATTAGAAGAAGCAGTCAAGTCCTGTGTCACATCAATATCCAAAGAAGAGAAGCCTTTCAAAGAAGCCTTTAATATTGAATTCATATTGTTCATGATTTGATTCATCATCCATACTGTATGTTAAGCTCCACGACCATGCATGTTGAAGTCCAGACTTACTACTATATCATGACTTCAATATAACCTATTTTCATAAGATTTTCATACTTCCCTACTCCCTTACACCCCACCTCCATTTAGAAAAGGAAAAAATAAAAAGAATAGAAAAACATAAAAAATAATAAAGGAGTTTGGTTGTGAAAATCCACGAAAGTGGCACAATACAAACTCGAATTCATATCGGAAAACCAACTTGTTTGGCCAACATGAATTCTCTATTTGTTTTACCATTTCTTCAGTTTGAGTTTGCAGGAATCATCCTCCAAAATAAACAGGACTTGAGGACAAGTCTTCCCATCAGCAAGGGGGGAAGGTTTGAAAAAAGAAACTTAGTTGTGCAACTGAATTGACGACGAAACTTGTATTGATGGCAGTTGGGACCTGAAATATTTTTGAAATCAATTGCAGAGGGACCTGAAATATTAGCAAAAAACATGTATATATTGCATGACAAAAGGAACCTGAATTATCATGAATCAATTGCAGAGGGACCTGAACGACATCAACAATCAATGGACCAGAATCAATGAAGGATGCTAGAACATGAAGCATAAATAAGCTCTATGTTTCTATCTATCTATGATATTCAATCACGACAACTTCATCCAATATTGTTAAAGAACAGCAACATTCATTCAATACTACAGGGAAGTACAAGTATCGTAAGTGCACAATTTTGTTCTTGCAAATTTACATTTTTGTAGAAATTTCTAGACTTTGTTAAAATTGAGTTAATACCTGAATGCATATTTTATATTCATCACATTTTCCTCATTCTATACGCATTAGCCTATGTCCATCCTACTACATTTACCCTATACCTAATCCAATGTACATATGTACATATTTTTCATTCCATAACCCTTATAATTCTACATTCCCTTCATATATTCCATATTCATTTCATAACCCTAACCCTAAGTACTTTTCCATAAAACAAAAAGGATCAAAGTGAGGATTTAAAAAGTCGAAACTTGCACAAACAAACCAAGCAATTAGCATCATGGAAGTAATTTTAAACATGACCTGAATGGTCATTTTAAAATTAAAATGATATTAAAACAATATAGGAGATATAAGAGATGTGCATATTGTAAGGAATACAAATCAACACAATTAAACCTTATCATGGCACATAAAGATATGGCATAAGGTTTGTTTAGATGCAATAAGGTGAAGTCATCATAGCAAATGAGAAACGATATAATGGCAATACATGTGCACACAATCTTAGATTATGAGAAATATGGGAAATATTTCAAATACATGCGCAAAGGCAATAAGAAAGGCAAAAGTTCATAAGGAAATATATGTGAAAAATATATATAAGGCAATATTTCATAAGGAAATATATGTGCACTGAAACATTTGCATACAACAAAGGAATGTGTTAAACATATGCGGTGTATTAAAACATAATCTTTTTGCATCATGAAAATGGAAAATGAGTCATATAATGATATGGCAGAGTACATGATATTAGGCAGGGGATATGATTCAAACAGGCTTTCAAAACTTTCTCAAACCTTATGGCAATACAATTCGATGGGCGTAAAGGTTATCATAATCCTCCCACGATGGTAATAGAGCAAAGGGTAAGGTTATAAGTAGAAAATATGCGCCATTAAATCGAAATAATTTATGAGTGCATGGTTCATATGAGAAGGGATGAATGGTGAACAGCCGTAGGTAATGGCGAAAGTAAAAAATAAAACCATGATTTATGCAACCAACGTGGAAATCAAAACAAACAATATATACAGCAGTCACGGCATAATGAGTTGGTATGCAGAAGGATGGCCACGGTATGGATTGAACGATGGCTTCAAATGAATCAAGCATAAGGTAAGGCAAATAGATGGAGGTATAATAAGTGAACCATCATAAAATCATAATAAAACTGAACACAAATGCAAAAATGATAAACTATGGAGTGTCGACCGCACGGTTCAAATCATGTTATATACACGGTATAAAGGTCAAAGGATAGCAACCAAATAGTGCAATGGTCAAAACGTTTTGGTAAAAAAACCTGTGCGTTTTAAACAGAGCTACAGCTACAGTCAATAGGACAGTAAAATGGTAAAAAAGTTTTGAAATAAACCCTGTACGTTCAGCAAAGAAGAGCTTTGCCATTGTTGCAGCTCAGAATCATGATTTTTTTATTTTTTTTTGCCATCACAGCCCTTGAAAACTCAGGAAGGTAGTAGCCAGAGGATTAAGAGCGTTAAAAACGTTTTGACAGAGAAGGTAAGGAAAAATAGTTGAGTCCATGGGTAAATAGCGCCAGTTGGTTGCCCAAAATCTCGTGGAAACTTCAGATAAGACTAGATTTGATTTGCTTCAAATCGCAGAGGTAAAGTCGGGATCATGATTGCTGAACTCTTTGTTAAGAATTGTCTGTCATTTATTTAAAATTCATTTATGCCACCAGCCAACATGCTAAAGTGAAGATTGAGGAGATATGGATGATATGGAACGCAGTTAGGTGGGCCACGAATCAAGGGACTACAACACTTCAACAGAAAACGAAACAAAACTCGGCTGAGAGAGAGAAATCTTCCATGAAATTATGAAACAGAGTCTCTTTAATAAATGCAACAGAGGTTCATGAGGAAATCACGGGATTTTCTTAAAAAAATCGTCGGGATATGGAGGCACGTAACTTCTGTTTGTCATTTATTAAGAATCCATTTGTGCACTAGTCAATAAATAAAACTTTTCTAAAACAACACTTAACAGGTGGTAATCAGAATGAAATGTAGAATAGCTTAGTCATTACAAACAAAAATAAATGAAGACAAATATTTGCTGATAGGTAATTTAATTTAGATTCTCCAAGAAATCTTGAAACAGAGTGTTTTATTGAAGTTTTGATTGGGTCTTTAAAAAAAAACCGAGTTTTAGTTGCATGAAGGAATGGGTCTTTAAAAACAAAGTGTGCGCTTATGTTTGAATATTTGGGATTATATTTGCCAGTGCAAAGCCAAATTTACATTGACTGTATTGATTGTCATATGTTGATTAAATAAAATAGTGCAGGCTTTTATATTGACCGAACCATTGAACAGTGAGCAGAAGAGTTTCTTTATGGTGTTCATATAACTGAAACAGCGTTGAAAACTAAAGGCTGAAGATACAATGTTAAAGATTGATTTATATAGAGAACATAATTTTTCCTTCCTTCTTTTTACACACAGTGGGCAAAATGTGTTTCATCCATGTATGGTTTGGGCAAATCCATTTCATCTATGTGCACAGTGAAAAAATTCGAACCAGAGAGGGGATTTTTGATGAATTATGAGTTAAGAAGCAATGAAAACATGTTCAAAATGTTTTTAAGATCTTTGTATACAAAGAGCAATTTTTCTTTTTATTTATTATTATTTTTTTTTTATCTGAGCAATAGACTCCTTTTTACAATAGAAGACAGAATACAAAAATTTAAGGCAAAGAAAAATTGATTTCATTGCTAGAGATGGATTGTTGGTAAAAAAACATAAATTTCCTATAAGATTTTGATTTCTCAAGAAGCAGCAAACACATGTGCAGTCAAAGATAGAAGGAAACGAGTCAACTGCTAGTGGAGGTAACATAAGGAATCGGGGACCATATCTTCTAAAAAATTCGAAATTGCTAAGAAGCCATTATTTTTAGTTGTTTTTCTAAAGCAAACTAGAATGAAATTTGAAAAACAAAAACATGGGTTTCTTCAAAACGAGTCTAATTAGGCTCCACGTGAGGAGTTTTCTCAAATTCATTTATGTTTGGGATATTTTTATGGTTCTTTCAACCCCTATTTTGCAGATTGCATGGGTAAACGAGTGGCTAAATTGAAAGTGAATGCCTAGACATAAAAAATTGCTTCTTTTAATGAGATGTAAGGGCAACTGGATATTGGATGCTTTGAGTAAAATTGTTGATTTGAGAGAGACATGAATCCTATGTCAGAATGTATTGCAAAATTCAAGTTTTATTTGTCATCTGACGCTGCTCATCCAGAATGATATATTGGTAAAGAAAGTCATCCACAAGAAAAGAGAAGAAGTACATGAAAGCATAGATATCCTTTTATAGGTAGCTCAAGAGAAAGCTTCATCTTCAAGGGACAGAGCCATTGGTAGAACAACAAGGGAGGTCAGCATACAGAGGCAGAGGATCAATGAGACCAAGACAAGCATGAGGACATGCTTGAAGATCAGCAAGGGGGAGATGTTGGCCCTCAATTTTGGTCTATTTTTGCTTAGGAAACCTACTTAATCCTTATAATTTCCATCCATTTTCCATCACATACATCTCATTTTTATGTATTTTATGCATATTCACATGTTTAATTTTAATTTTGCAATTTCTAGAAGTTTTTACGAAAATTGAGTTTCAAGTGCAATTTTGGACTGAATCAGAAATTCCCATAATAGCTATGTGGATGTCATGTTTGCAGGAGACTTGGGCTCGAGTTTGATACATGGATGGACAGCTTGGGAACTAGGACTAAGCTAACTCCACTTGGTTCCGCCAGAACAAGCTTTATTAGGCCCGGTCAAGGCTGGTCAAACATGACCAGTCACCAGAAAATCCCTAGGAAATAGGGTAGTTTTGAGATTTTATGGGATTGACCATATTTCTTGGGATGAATTGGATGAGTTAGACTTAGATAGGTGGATATGAGTAGATATGATTGTTAGAAAGATTATAGATCAGTTTGTTTCATTAAACCTCTATTTAAAGCCAAGACTTCGATGGCTTTTGTAATGGAATTTGTATGTAACTTTTGTATAATTGGAGTTGGGAGCTGATTTAAAGAACTTTTTTCATTCCAATTTGGTGTTCATGCTTGGTTGATTTATTGAATTTGTTGTAGCTGAGATTTCTTCAAGTGTGCAAGGCAAGGGTGGAGGGCCCCCACTCCAAGCTAAGTACACTTCTTTGTTAGACTAGTTTAATTTTCCATAATTTGGTTATTTTAGAACTTGTTTATGTGCTTTGCTTCAGATTGGTTTATGGTTGATGTGTGATGATTTATTTTATTGAATCTTAGTTTGTTCATCACTTTAGTAAGATGGAATAACAAGGTGTTCAAGTTGAACACTCCTTCTGTTAAATTGGTGGATTGAAACTAGTTTTTCCTTGATTACATGCAAGCAGTTTTTCTTATGAATTTTCAATCTTCAATTGATAGAATTATGGTGAATGAATTATGATGGGAAATACCAAAGGTATCTTAAGTTAAGAGCCTCCCTTCATTGATGATTTGTCCATCTTAAGCTATTGAGAGCTCGTAGTTTCTAATTTCTATTCATCAAGTAATAATTGAGGAAGAATTGGACCTCTTAAGTTAAGAGCCATTTCAGCTTTCCTTCATTGCAAGGTGAATTGAAATTATTAATGTAGGCTATATTTGTAATATGCACTTCTTTAGTTTTCAAATTTTATCTTCTAAACTTGATTATATATGATGTCCATATACAGTGGATTTGCCTCCAAGTTTTACAAACCCGGATTGATAATTAAATACATGTGTTAATTTAGTCAATAAATTAGCCCAACAATGCATTTTTATCTGTGGGCTTCAAGTGAGCATATATTGTTCACCTATCCAATAGAAACCTTACAAATTCATCCTCCTTAATCCACTTATACACTGCAATCTGGATTGTCCACTTAGACCTTATTTGTTGCCATCTACCTTTCTCCCACCACAGGTTTGTGTATCTCCCATGATAGATGCACATTCAATATTCTACCCAGCTGCCTGTCTTTGCATTGAATATGCATAACCATGGACCCATGCCCTTTTACTTATGCTTGTTGCATTGGTTCAGTTCCAGGTGGTTTACTTGACTTCTAGGAAAATATGCTACAAAGGCCTACCTTTTTCAGCAGACAGACACATTTCATGAAGAAGCGATCAACGATGTTTCAAAACATCAAAGCAGTGACTAGCACCATTTCAATAGATGTTTCAAAATAAAATAGGTGTGTTGTTTGCATATTCCTTGCTACTTTTTTTCCTTTTGTGCAGAGTTTATGGTTTCCCTTCTTAACCTTTTACATTTTCCAACAGTTTATTTGCAACAAAAATCCTCTATGTTTATGATTGTAATTGGACTTCCTTTGTCATACTTTTTCATACAACTATTTATTAGCTTTGGCAACTAGAAAATACCCACTCTATGTAAAATGGTAGCTCTCCTTCTTGGTGATAGTAGTGAGTTTTTAGAGCCCTAGGGTTCATGTCTTCCACAAGACATGCTTGTATTCCTTTTATATTAAAACTCCATTCAAATCTCCCACAGGATGCATGCATGGTTTATGTTTATTTATATTCCTACTTTTAATTGTTGTTGGAGACCAAGTGCAAGTCCTTGAGGGATTTGGAAGAACAAAGATTCCTGTTGTGAGAGGATAACTAAAAACGGTTTCTTTCGCAAGCTCACCTGGGAACCAATGGGGATCTATTGATGGTGTTGGAACCACCAACATTTAGGGGATCTCCCCGATATGAATTTCCAAATAGACCTCACTCCATTTGGATTAGAAGTCCTAGCATTGGGTGGTAATGTTATGCATTGACTGCTAAAATGCATAGAGTGAAGTACAGTAATTTTGGATGAGTGCAAGCGTATGACCCTGTGGTGATTCAGGTGTGATGCATGAAGATTCCAACACACGAAGAGAAAAGGAAGTGCACCCCTTGGAAACCTGTAATAGTACAAATACTGAAAGGAACACACGAGCGTAATGACATCACAAGCTAAGATGCAGAATAGTCCACAAATTAAAGTGATGAATTAATACAACAACACACATTCAACAAGATTCTTACAAATGCAAATGAAATAGTTCATAAGCATTAGCATAAGTTAAATAACATAAATTGCAAATACAACAAGAATAGTCCTACTATATTTTCAACATATGCATGAAAGTGTGTTGGATTTGATTTTATTATAATTGAAAATTACATTCATACATACAGCATTTACGGACCACTAGCCCCAATAGTGGAACATTAAAGTCAAGAAGACATGCTCCTCCAAAGAAGTATACTCGCTCTATGCTACGGAGAAGCCAAGGCTATTCACAATACTCCCAAGATCCTTCTAAGCCTAAGCCTAGCTAAAATCTTGGCTCCCAAAAGCCTCTTACATGAGTTATGAGGTGCTATTTATAACAAGAAGGGGTGACTCTTCAGCTCCCCTTTGTGACCTTTGGACTACCCTCATGACTCTTCAACTTCTTTACAAAATGACTCATTACATTACATCATGAATCTTCATATTCCAATATTGACACTTGGAATTTCAATCAAAACATAATTACACATAATATTACAATTTACACTTGTACCCATATAAGACAAAATAGGGTAGAGACATCTTGAAAACCTAACAAGACACAACACTATGATGCTTGAGTGTGGGAAAACTCTAGCTCATCAACTTCCAATTGATTCTTCTCGGTCATGTATTGGTTCCAATCTCAATATTGTGTGATGAAATCCCCAAACTGCATGATGGTATCTAGCTAGAAGTGGACTCTAGCCTCCATATCATTCAGGTACAATGACTTGGAGCCAATTTTAACATCCCTCTCAAGCAAGAGAAACATTGTTCCAATCTAGACAAGACCACCAATGTGATTCTACTTGATTTGGTTGTTCATCTCCAAATACTCCTTGGTGGCAATGTGTCTCGGTACTCTAAGTACCCTTCAATCTCCTGCCTAACCTGGTGTCTGCGTTTAGCTTTGGTGGGCAAGCCAACTAATGGGATCATCTGTGTTTTCACCATGAAATACAAACTATTGTATAACTATAAATATGAGGCCTGAATACTTCAAATGAATGAGGTGAGCTTCTTGTTGTTCTAAATCAACATTCAAACTCTTGCTTTTTCTAGCTCTACCTATGAATTCATCTTCTTTACCAAAGTAAGTGGTCCCCCTTTGTATCACATTGTCCATTCTTGCATGATAGTTATGGGAGTTTTCACTTTCCTAAGGGTCTTGACAAATTCCTTTCTCCGTTGATGTAAGTTATGAAAGCTGACAAATACCTTATGTATGATCATGAGCTCCTCATAGAGATTTCACATGGTCTCTCCAAGTGTTGATACTTCACCAAGTATCTCTACTCTAGTTTCCCCCAAGTAGACCTATGTGGAACCTACATTTTGTGTTGCTCCGCAGAGTTGTTCTATATCTTGTCAGGAAACCTATAGATTTTGTACCAATTTCTAACTCTTAACCATCAAATACTAAGTGTTTTATCTTGTTGGGCCTACAACGGCCAAGTTGGCTTTGAAATTGAAATTTGGATTCTTGTTAGTGTTTTCCACTATCACTCTTTCTCTAATGAATGCAGGTGATGCATGATCATCTAGAAAATTATTTCTCCACATTTGTAGAATTCTCTCTTGAAGTTCATTCTATGATGGATTATACACATCAGTCACTGGATCATCATGAAGGGGAAGTATGTCCCCTTACTCATTCGGGGCTAACTCTGTGGCTGGAGGTGGTGGAGACTGAACAATGACCTACGACACACTAGGCATCAGATCAATATATTCATCCTATGGCTCTGGTCCCAAATCCATGTGATCTGGATTTAAACAGGAACACAACAAATTACAAAGATAACCATAAACACAAAGATGCAGTGGAAATAATACTGCATTTCATTAATGTAAAACTCTAAAATATGCTTACAAACAGAAATGGAAATAAACCAGCTAGGAAAATGGTAGCTTATCTCTGAGAAGAGATGTGGGAGCTTCATGCCTCTGAACTGTGTTACAATGAGGCTTGAAGGCCTATTCATTTTTGAGAAACAATGGAAAACCCTAAACATCCAAAAACCTAACCCTAGAAGATGAAACGCTAAACTGTGGGTCCCGTTTGGGTAAATTGGTACATCAACTTCTTGGGGTCATAACTTTGGCATACGAACTTTGTTTGATGCGCACAATAGCTCATTAGAAAGATCTATCTGAGGACTAAAAATTTGGGAAGAGAAACATTGGTCCATGACTCATGTTGTTCCCAATTTTCCTAAAAAACGTCGTTTAGGGCCTCAAAACGACTCTAGAAGTTCAGGACCCAAAAAACTGCTAAAAATAGTCAATTGTGCTACAATTAAGGAAACTGAAAAAACTAAAAGAGACAATTGTTTGGGTCCAAGTGGGATAGGTGGGTGGCCACCAAAATCCACCTGGATCATTCCTCCCCCCTTAGGAAGCAATGGTCCCCATTGTGTTGAGTTCCTCCATCTACTGAACTTGGTCCCTGGTGAGCTGTTTTATAATCTTTGATGTGTCCAGTAATGGTGGGATGCATGGTCAAGGGCATTCCACATTGAAAAATCGGTGCAAGTGAAGGAATAGAGGAATGTTTTGCTCTAAAGCATTATTTCCCATAGCCTTGGTAATGTTGTAAGGATCATGTTGTCATGGTCAGAGCTTCTGATGGGCTCTTGTAAGGCGTTCTTTCTATAAATGCAACCAGACTTTGTTGCCCACCTGAAGCTTTTGTGCTACCCCTGTGGGTGAGGAGAAGTTGTTCCTGTGTTCTATCATGACAGTATCCCTTTGTTGTTGCTACTGCGTGGAGGAACCCTTAGCGGGGGTCATGGATGTGGTAACGATCTTGCCCTTACTTTGGGAGAAAACCAGACAGAAAATGAATTTCCTAGTATGGGAGATGAGCTTGCTACTTTTCTTAGCAGTGATCAAAGAAGTGGTGGTTGGTGGGGCTACCTCCGGTATCTTGTATAATGAATTACCTAAAGAAATAATAACAGTGTGAGGCCCTGACTCATACAAAATATGTCACTTCCACAAGTATGGCTAGCCAAATAGTACATCATAAACATCTAGAGGTGCAACATCACACAATACCTCATATGTGAAGGGCTTGATGCTGTAGGGAAGGCGGCACTGCTGGAAAACTCGGAGATCTCGTCCTTGGTGAAGCCACCCAATACTGTATGGCTACAGGTGTGGTGTAGACGGTAGGCCCAACTACTTCATGACCTCTGCTGAAATGAGGTTCTTTTGGCTGCCACTATCAACAATGAATTGCAGCGATGAACCCTTCACCCACATCTATGAGTGGAAAAGATGCACCCCCTCCTCTGGGTCTTCGGGCTCATTCTTCTTGATCTTGGCAGTGGAAACAGTGACGCTGGGCTCCACATCAATGATCTGCTTCCCTTTGCCATTCCCCTTATCGGGTTCTGACTCAAGGTTGGAACATGCATATGATTCTGAAGCCTTCAACTAGGCCACCAGTGACTACTTGGTCTGACACTCGCCTGTGTTGTGAGTGGGGCGGCTCTTATGGAACTCACACCACTTTCCTGTGTCCTTCTTTGACTTCATGGTGTTTTTATTTCCTTGCATCTTCGACGGGTTGTCTTGGGTCACCTCGCCTTGGCTTTGTCCTTTGGTCTTTGGATTTGCAGATCCAAAGTCTCGCTTCTTCTGTCCGAACTTTTGCTCGATTTCGACAGCATATTGGTACGTTGTGTTGAGCGAGGAGATGTTCAGGAACTCCAACTCTTCTTGTATGTATCTGTGTAGGAAACCACAATATTTGAGTACCAAATGTAGCTCAGAGTCCTCGATACCAAACTGTGTGCAAAGGGTATGAAAAATTTTTGTGAACTCTGACACATCTTGGTCCCTTCCCTGTCGCAGCCTAGTCCACTTTATGTATTTTCCCTCATAGCTTTGGCAGGGTAATACTGCTCCTTAATGGCATCTCGGAATGAATTCCAAGTGGGTGTGGCTGAAAATAATGAGCCCATACTTTCATGCTTCTACTTGTAGTAGCTTTCCCACCAGTCCTTGACGTCGGGGGCTAGTTTAAGAAGGGTCAAAATAATCTTTTCCCAACTCGAAAAATCATGAACATAAAAATACCCTTCTAGCAGGTTTAACCATTTATCTATGGCATTTGCGTCTATTTTACCCTTGAAGATGGGGATTTAAAAATTAACTTGTACCTTAAAGGGCGTGGCATTTCCAGAGTAGCTGTTCGAAGCCGATGCATCACCTTTGGGTAGTCGCTGAAGGACCTGGGCAAAGCTGTCCATCATCACGTTACTTTGCCGCTTGAGGGCTTCTTCGAGAAAGATTTTGATAGGATCTCCTACCCTCTCGTCTTTCTTTTCATCCACCATGGGAGGCCGTCGAGATTTGCAAGGCTGGTTTTACACAGGTTCGACCAATTCGAGCCCTAACTCCTAATATCCCAACCTCGTTGGGGACTTGCAAAGAAAAACAGAGAAAAAGCATACCGCTCTCATACCACTGATCCAGATTTAAACAGGAACACAAAAAATTACAGATATAACCATTAACATAGAGATGCATTGGAGATAATACTTCATTTCATTAATGTAAAATACTGAAATATGCTTACAAACAGAAATGGAAATAAACCTACTAGGGCGATGGTAGCTTATCTCTGAGAAGAGATGTGGCTGCTACATGCCTCTGAACTGTGTTACAATGAGGCTTGAAGGCCTATTTATGTTTTAGAAACAAAGGAAAACCCTAAACATCCAAAAACCTAACCTTAGAAGATGAAACGCCAAACTGTGGGCCCCATTTGGATAAATTGGTACATCAACTTCCGGGCATCGTAACTTTGGCACACGACCTTCGTTTGACGCGCACAATAGCTTGTTAGAAAGATCTATCCAAGGACTATAACTTTGGGAAGAGAAAAATTGGTCCATGACCCATGTTGGTCTCGGTTTTCCCAAAATATGTCATTTAGGGACTCAAAACAGCGTCGAAAGTTCATGACCCAAAAAACTGCTAAAAATAGTAAATTGTGCTACAATTAAGGAAACTAAAAAACTAAAAGAGACAATTGTGGGGGTCCAAGTGGGATAGGCGGGTGGCCACCAACATCCACCTGGATCACCATGTCCACAACTTCAATCAAATCTTTGATCGGCTGAGAAAGATCCTAGTCCTACATTTGTTCGCTCTCTCCCTCTACTGTTGGTTGGTTTTGTTCTTTCTCTTCAAACTATATTGGCATTATTTATTATGCTATGGCACCTTTCCTTTCTTATTCTTCCTGCTTCTTCTTATTTTCTTGTTCTTTCTTCCTCGATTCCCGTTCTTCCTTCAGTTCTTGTCATATTTTATGCGCCCTCGGTTCTACTTCCTGTGAGCTCTATTTTCTCTCTTCCTGTGCGCTTCTCTCTATATCCTCTGCTTCCTATTTTCTTCCATTGCCAAAGCTGTTGGCATAAGGATTGAATCCACTTTCTCTTTGGAACCTTTTTCTCCTTCTATTATGTCAGCAACCTTTCTCTTTCCCTTATCTTGTACTGAATTTATGCCTTCTGTTGGTGCTACTTCTAGACTTATCCTCTAGATCCATGTTAAGGCTCTTTGCCGAAATAGATTCATTAAATTTTTTCCATGTTAGCGTTGACTCCTTTTCTATAAATAATTGAGTTTCTGCATATACTGGCAAGTCTACTGGTGTTTTCTTAGCTGCTTCCCTAGTACTACTTTCAGTGGTTTCTTTTGAAGCAACTCCCTTTGGTGCCATGGTAACAATGATTGCTGGAGAGAAGTGCTTCACAAGTCTGGTACCTTGGGACAAAAAGGACACTCATTGCAAGAAAACATCAGCTTCAGAAAATATACCTTCAAAGCATGATCAATTAGAAAGTTGGGCATCTGATGGGAAGGATTGCGTATTTTTTATCAATAAGGGAGACTGGATGATTATGGGAACCGTTCACTATGCATTCCAATGTTAGGTCCCTATAATGCTAGTGATTACCCCATTACTATTGTATTTGTATCCCTTATTAATATTTTTGTGCCCCTATTGTCCCCATATTGTTATTACTGTGCCCAATAGAATCCCTCTATTATTATTTTTGTGCCTTTATATTATTATTATTAGGTCAGCTTGGTTATATTGGGACTCCTTATACTCCTATATATAGAAAGGAGGTTTTGTCATTTGAATTATCCAAGAT
>APFE031213208.1:0-10146 GCA_000404065.3 Pinus taeda
ATTTCTAGCTCTCTGTAATTTCTACAGGAGCCTCTTGTAGAAAACACAGTTTTTGGAAAAGAAGCACAGTGAGGTGGAAAGAATGTCAAGAATGATGGAGAAAGGTGAGGGAAGGTAGGATAGGTGTTGTTATTGGTTACAAAGCTCCATTGGCACCTGCTGCTACTTCCTGAAGTCCTCCTGCAAACTTGCAATACAACTGGAAATTCATTTTCTTTTTCTTTTTCTCTTTTTTTTTTTGAAAACAACTAGGGCGCTTCAAGGAGGTTTTCACTCTAATTTCCTGCCTCGGGTGCCTCCAAGGGAGGTTTTCACCCAGGGATCTTATTCTCTTTTTCTTTTCTCTTCTTTCCAACCCATTGACCGCCTCATGGAGGTTTTCAATCAATGAGCCAATCTGAGGCACCTCCAAGGAGGTTTTCACCTTAGGTTTTTTTTTTTTTTTGTAATCTACCCTACCCTACTTGAAAAAAAAAATCACTTTCAAGTATAAGAATACTTCCAATGGAGCCATGTGCACATTGAGATGATAGACAAAATTATTTGGAGGCTTGAAATGTATGCTTTGACATGTATCCGGAGTTCAGAGACCAAATGGTTTGACTTTGAAGGGATCAAGCATAGTTGAGGAAGAGAGTGATGTTGCAACTTAGTGACTGTCTGGAACCATATTTCAATATAGTTGTGATGTCCTTCGTCATTTTGCTGATCTGAATCATTCTTCATGTCTTCTTCTACCATGACCTTCACATCTTCCTCTTTTTGCTGATTTTTCTCTTGAATACATGGGGGATTTGATGGTAACCATGAAGGAGCACTCTCGATCTTTGATTTTGATGTCTTCTTTTCATCAAGTGTAGCCCATGGTTCTTTGATCTTCTCTTTTGAATCTTCCTTTTCTGGATGTGGTCCTTCAATGATATCAATATAATCTCTTTTCTGCAACACTCTTCCTGAGTTGTGGTGAATATCATTAAGCTCAAGAGGATTTGTTTGGAAGTGTTGTACCTCATCATTATAAATGGGTTGAGCTACTTCAATATGCAGGTTTGGAAATGGTAGTACAGGTAGTTACGTGGGAGTGTATATTTGAGATGGATGTGGATGGGGTTGTGGTTGGGCAGGTGGTTCCCCACTATATACTTGTTGGGCCTGTCTGTTGTTCAGGTTCGGGTTCGGCTAGGCAGGCATTTGGGGTTGCCTTGGTGGAGCAAGAGGCAATGGTTGTGGTTGAGCAGGTGGTGGAGGTAGAAGAGTGGGAGGAGAGTTGTAATGGCGCCTCCACCCTAATGAGATGCATTCCACTAAGGTTATGGCTGAGAATAGGGTTGAAATGAATGGGTGGCTGGTTGGGCATGATATGGAGATGTGAAGGACCAAGGAGGAGGTGTGGACCAGGAAGGATGAGCAGGGGGTCCCCAAGAAGGTATGGATGTGACTTGGTTGGGGTTGTAGTATGCATAAGATGCCTCTTGCATCCCCTACGAATATGGTCTAGGTCCATGCAGCCTCCTTTGATCTATGTAATAGATCTGTTCAGTGACTCCTGTGGCCCCTTGGTATACAGCTTTAGGTCTGGGCAAGGAAGGCCACTTATCTATAAAATGATCTCCTTCGCAAACTAAACAAACCCTTATAGAGTTCAATGGGCATTCATTCCTAGGATGTCTCTTGGTGAATTTAGGGAAAAAAATGGCCAAAGCCCTCTATCCTTCCTCTTGTTTCCTTTTGATATGTAAGGCATCCATTTTCATGGCAAGAATCTGTAGCATATCATTCTTGAGGTCTTCCAACATGTTTCCAATTTCACCTTTAATATGGATGAATTGGAAGAAGAGGTACTACTCCCAACATTTCTATTTTTCAGCCATTGGCTCTAGAGGAATGTTTTCTTCTTCTTCTTCCCCTATAGTTTCTTCAAATATGTCTGGATGTTACCTAAGGGTTTTTCTTGATTGCAGCCACCGAAGAAGAAAGAAGGTTGGTTGTGTGAAGCAGTGCGGGTGTTGGGCAAACATTTTCCTGAATTATCTCTATTCCTACGAGGCATGAAAGGAAATGTTTTGGTTGGTTTTCACTTTTGTTGCTTGTACCTGCAAAACTGAAATTGATTGAACAAATAAATTGCAACTACTGAAATGAACTTGCTAAAAGGAAATTTTCATAATTGAAATGAAAGCAAGCAAAAGGACTAATCTACTTTTGTTGAAACGGAAATTGCAGAATTGAAATGACTAATCTACTTTTGCTGAAATGGAAATTGTAGAATTGAAAGGACTAATCTAATTTTGCTGAAATGGAAATTGCAAAACTGAAATGAAATCAAGGAAATGCAGGAGTTGAAAGAAACAACTACTCTACTTTTTCCGAAATGAACTACTTAGCAAAATGTTGTAGTAAAAAATAGAAGAAAAGCAGTAATCACAAAATACTCTAACGCTTCATCGGCAACGGTGCCAAAAAGTGGTGAGCACCAGTATTGTAGAAATAATGCTACAACTCCTGGGCTTCCTACTTTACTTTTATCAACCCGATACTTCGTAACAAACTTGGAAGCGACGGTGCTGATGCACAAGTACGAGTTCTTATTGCAGATTGTCACTTGGTCAGCTGGCGCAAGATCACTAGGAGCTCAAGCCAACTTCTATGAATTCCAGAAGAAGCTTTAAATGTGATGAAAGAAAGGAAATCTTACTCTATAGAGGTTATCCTACTTGCAGAAAGAGAAAGAAGACTGGACTGTAAAGCAAAACCTAGCAAACCCTAATTTACCGACTAACCCTACTTTTGAGAAAGAGAGATGAAAACCTATGAAATGAATGCCATTACCTACTGAGGAAGTAAACTAAACCTATTCAAGATATTTCTAGAGGGGAATAAGAAAAAAACATTTTTTTGGATTTTTATGTATTTTATGTGAAATTGTCGTGCATGTAATTTATTCGTTTGTGGATGTGGCAGTGATTAGGTGGCGATGAAGGGCGACTTTGGGATTTGCAAAGGTGTAGGAAGGTTTGGAGGGTTCTTAAGAGGCCTCTCGCAACCTTTTGGAGGCTTTCCCTGCAATTGGACTTCAAAAAATCACTTAAAGGAAATTCTACAGGAGGCTGCAGGGGATTTACAGGGGGATCTACAAGAGGGTGACGAGGGCTATTTTAGAGGTTTTAAAGGTGGAAAAAATGGTGGAAAAGGGTAGCTAAAGACTAGAGGGATGTGTTAAGGTGTCTGAAGTTCATCAAGGATGATTAGGAAAGAAAATGATGGTTGGATTTGTTCAAGAGACAAGAGGAGAGCTTATGAGAAAAGTGCACAAATTAGGGAAGATTTGTGAAGGGTTGTGAATGACCTGTGAAACATGTGGAAAACGAGATGGTGGTGGCTAATTTATTGACTTATTACACGCAGAGATGTACTACAAGAGAGCTGCAAATCAAACACTGAAACTGAGCAAGAAAAGAGCTAACTGCACCCAAAAACAGAACTATATCTCATGTTAACCTAAATTTTGATCTAGGAAAATAAAATGTTGAACAGTGCTATATGGAAAGGAAATCATGGAAAGAGATTTATTGCAGAAACATAAATGAGTATGGCAAAATGGATCTGAAGCAAAGCATTAACCTCTAAATCAAACTATAACACTAGAAATTGCATGGAGGAAGCAAAGCTGTGTTTTTGTGGCAGCAAGAGTGTCTTGACCTCAGCTCATGGTCCCAAATGAAACAAAAGAGGTCAAGGCTCTATTGATGGCCTTTTTGTATCTTTCTCCTATCGTTATTTAACCTACTTCAGCAAACTGAAATGGAAATAGCTATGTAGATGACCAAAAGCAACTTATTCTAACCAAAGGAAAAGAAAATCTATCTAATAACAACTAATTCATGAACTGAAACAAAACATATAAATACAAAAAAAGAGGTGTTGGGTAGCTTGGGTTGGGCCCTAACCCAAGAGCTTCAGCCCCCTGGAAAAACTCAGTGTTGGCTCAAAAAATATTTCATCTCCATTATCAAAATAATAGTCACATTACATAAAACTATTCACAAAAGTAGGCTCGAAATGAGCTAAGCAAGAGCTGCAACAAATGTGCGAAAATTTGAATAACATCCAACTAACCTACTGAGGCCCTAACAACCCTTATTTATACAACTGGAGCCCCAACAGCTCTCCTAAAATCAAGGAGGCTTGGCTCCCAAGACTATAGATAGACAACAGTTCTTCTTCACTTGCTCGGCTACCCTTTTGATGCATTGATGTAGTTGCTTGTGCTCCGAGCCTTCTGAAGGAGGATTGGAAGTATGGGGTCATAAATGAGGGGGACACCCTCCTACAAATCATCTCTCTTGTTTTCCTTGAATATTTGCTGCCAAATGCTCATTAAACCTTTGACTTTGTCTCAAAATTGACCAAAAATCTGCATAAAGCACACATTAAACTTCATGGCATAACGACTAACCCAATTCACTCTATTAGCATAAATATAATAAAAAACATACAATAAACTAATGAGAATGGTGGATAAGGATGAGTTAGGAGGAAAAATGAGCCCATATAATTACCCATTTATGGGACTCATCATGTACTACCACAACAAACATGGGAACACATGGGCAAACCCGCATTACAATGGTCCCCTATTCAGTTACGAATGGCAAACCAACAAAAGATTTTTCCCATGGGAGGATTGCAAGGGGTAACAGTCAATATTGAAGGTGAGAGTGTGCAGGTGGATTTTGAAGTGATAGAGATTATCGATGACAATAATACCTATCCTACGCTACTAGGAATAGACTGGGATATGAACAGAGTCATAAATATGAAGAAGTGCAAAATGATCTTTGAGAAAAATTCACTATGCATAGTAGTACCGCTAGATCCAGCCGAAGGAGCACGATACATTGAACCGGTGCGCGACGATGATAGTGGTGATGATCTCGATTGCATTTACAAGATAACTGTGTGAGAATAGGATTGGGTGAATCCGACTGCAGATGGAATAATTTTGTGGGAGCGTGAAAGCTCTTGTACTTCATATTCAGACGAAGAAGTATAACGATGGAAAAATTGGTTGCACGAAGTAACAACACTTAATTGCAACATGATGATTAGATCATTGTGTTGCATGACAATAGAGGCAAGGGAGCTGCAGACATATGATGGATTAACAACGGTGGATGAATTTTTGAACGAATTTGAAAGCGCAGTACCAGAACAGCAGCGATTCAATGTGCTGAAGTGGGAACTGCGTGCAATGCCCGCACGATGGTGGGGTACGCATCACGAAAATTTTGAGGGCTGGCATGGATGCAGAAGGATGATGCGCCTCTGTTCTGGAAAACCCTAGCTCCAAAAAAGAGCCAGGCAATAGGGGCAGAACAACTTGCACGCCCACCTTTCCTTATGGGTACAGACATATGTTGTACAACCCGCACAAGCGAACACCACCCCCAGAATAGAGAATCGGAACAAACCGCAATAGCAGGAAAGGTGACACTCGCTACCAATCATCCATGACGAAGCATTCGATAGGGTGTGTGGAGTACTGAACAAGGTTCACCAAGCGAGATGAACTGATTGGGACCTGTGCGTGCCAGCCGTTCGATGGGCCTATAGGACCATGTGAAAAACCGTTAACGCGGAGATGATTCCAAAGGTGTGGAATAGAGTAGAAACTGTAATTTCTGAAGAGAATACAGAAAGGAATCTGCACGTAATGGCTCCTGCAGTTGTGACGGTACGCGATGACTAGGACGAAGAAATCACACAGCTATGCGAGGTCGAACATATAAGGATTCAGGAAGCCCTTCGGCGAGGGAACCTTAGACTTCGCGAACTCGAAAAGGACCAGGTACGATTGAGGAAGAAAAGCATTTTGATGGATGCTGAGATCAAGAGGCTGGAAAACGAGATCATGCAAGCATGTCTCGTCGATAAACCAAGAATGAAAAGGCAAGATACGAATGATCATACCACTACATTAGAAGATTTTTGCCAAGAATTTATGACTCTGTTGCCATAGATACGACCGCACCTCACCAAACGTAGTAACCAGGGGAACGTACTACATACAGTAGAACATGTGGCGCCAGTTGTCATGAAGGCGATTGAGGAGTTTCCGTGGACTATACTGAAGGGCGAGTTGAAGTCTTGCACAGGTGGTACACCCACTTGACTAACCATACTGAGCACAGTCTCAGCGCTCTAGGCGGTTGAAAGAGAGCGCGGGACTATAAAAGAGTTTATTTGGGAGCTGTGCAATGAGGGAGGTGCGCGCAGAATCAACATGTCACAAGGGTCGCGACCACGCAAGGGTGGGTGCATTGCCGCACGGGTAGGCTAGGAAGTGACTGTTGGTGTCACTGTTCATGACAAGATATCTGATTTAAGGCAAAAGGGAGCGGGCGGAGGGAATTTAAGACACGAATTAAGGGAAATATTTGTGGAAATCTGCCACCAAGAAAGCATTGATGGGCCAGAATTGGGGGGAACGATCGAATTTGAATTCAAAATGAGCTATAAAACTCCTGGGGCTAGCCACGAGACAACACTTGTTCAGCTAAGATTTGTGCAGTTGATTAGAGCACAGAGTGTTGAGCGTTAAGCAAGATTTGAGCCCCGAAGTTTGTGCACGACCACAGACAGTTCAAATAGGATGACGACTACCAGGAGAGGTTTGGGCTCTGTAGAAGGAAACACCAACAAGGCCGTGTGGAACCCCATGGTACATGATGTTCCCGCAGACACTGGGATCTCGCCGGAAATCCAAAAATCTCCTCAGACGTTGAGGCCGAAAAAAGATAAGCAGGCAGCGGGACCAGTTCGCATGTCCCCACAAAATCCACGGTTCGGTAAACTCTCAATGGAAGAAAAGGGCAAGGTTGTCACCATTGAGACCGATGACGAGGAGGAGGACCTACAGGCTCTCGTCGATGAGATAGAGGAAGCAGAAGACATGGAAGAGAACATCCAGCCGGTGTGCTCTGCAACGAATTCGTCCGAGTACATCCCTCTACGGAAAGGGAAAACTAAGATACCAAAGGACCTGGATGCCACTAAGAGCGCACTCCAGACCCTGCTCCTCCCCGATGGAATTGTGTTTGAGGGCTCGCACCTCAGACGCATGCCCACAATGAAGTTTGAATATCGGGACCTCGTGGATAGTGAGAAGTTCCCACACTTAGAGACAGATAACCTCATGAAGCAGAGAATGGAGGGGCCAGCCACAACACTAGAGCCGTAAAAATTGTTGCGCGGTGTGGAAAAGGCTGGATTACTTCATCTCTTGTGGATTCCACACTTTCACCATGCGCCTATCACTATTTTCGTCATCAGGTAGCCACTTTTTCTGGTGCATGATGGGTACTGATGGCTGGAGGAGCCTATTCCCATCACATTGGATCTCGTCCATAGAATTCCTCAGCTCCCCTATAAGGGAAAGGACCCCATAGTGATAGTAGGAAAAAGAAGATATTTGGCGCTCGTGGAGGCCATGAAAAAAATACAAGCTTGAGAAGAAAAAGAGGGGTTACGCAATCATCAATATCAAAGATAAAGGGGTGTGTGTAGCCACCCAACTCCTGGCCGGGAAGGTAATGATAAAATGCCACGACGATGAGGTACCAGCGTCGGTAGTTGCGCTGGCCAAACAATGTGTAGATGGGTTCCAATTCAACTACGTCGAGTTCCTATACAAGGAATTCTTGACCAACTGCAAGAAAGCCCAGGATCAGGGCAAAACCTTCCACTACGCATGGTTTCTCTTGTCCATTTTTTTGGTAACAGGGAACTGCCCAAGGACAGTTAGTTCCCTAGCATTGAACATGACTTACCATAGGCCGTAAATTATGCGTCTCTTTGGGCCACCAAGCACAGAAAGCAAATTCGTGAGACAAAGATATTTTGGGTGCTCATGGAGGCGAGCATCCAAATGTGGATCAATAGACGGTCGCACCTGTCCCCCACAGTGCACAACAGTCTGCGAAGCTTTGCAGACTTCAAGGCGGACATGCATAATTTTTACATCAAGGCGGGTAAGGATTTGGCACAAAAATGGACCAAGCTCCCTTCATCGCCATTGATGATGCAATATTTTTAGTGTTAGAATCATGGCCCCCCGAGTGACACGCCCCGGATCTAGCGAAGCTGGATAGGACAACAACATAGAAACAAAAGGATGAGGCCAAGTTGCCCATCAAAAATTTGGCCAAGAAGAGGTGCAATGAAAAAGTGACCGCAGAGGTAAGGGCTGTCTGCGAGGCAGCAAGGGCAGTCATGGAGTAGGCAAAGGCTGCTAAAGAAGCAGTAGTAGCACAGACAATAGGGGCCACCACAATGCAGGATGATGCGAGCCAGAACTTGTATATAGGACGGGAAGCACAGGACACAGAAAAAGGTGCAGACCTGAGCACAACTTCCACCCAGCTAAAAAGGTTGCACATCACAGAGAGATCAGGTCCACGAAAAAAGGTCAAGGCATCCAAATTAGCCATCGACCTGATCACATTAACAGAAGGCGACCTCTATGACATTTACGACACGGTTTGCAAGGTCACCAAGGAAGCGCTCCAGGAATCCATGTTGGAGTAGCAGATTGTGTTGGGGGGCCTAAGGGTGCAACTGCAGGAACTATAGCTGCTACCCCCTTAGGAAGGAACCGTAGCCGCCTACGGCACAACAGGCACATCAATAGCAGAGCAGCTGCTACGCGCAAAGATGGCCAACACCATAGTGCTATCGGAAGGAGTGTTAACAGTGGAGAAAGACGACGACAGAGCCATAGTGGAAAGGATCAAGGGACTTGGCCTTAATTTGGCTGCCTTTCCATGAGACACATTGTACCAACTGTAGGATGGCATAACAACAGAGCTCTGCGCTAGGAAGGGTCGCGTGATTCAGGTGATGAGTGAGAAAAATATCAACATTGAGCAGATCAACCTGCAGCGTGACAAACTCGTGTCCCAAAACCAGCAGACCGTGTAGACATTTGATGAAGCATGTTGGTGAGTCCCAGAGTTTTCCATTGCCACAGACCTACCAACAGAGATGTCGATCCACTATCTCACAAGTGGAGTCTGAAGCACGTGTGAGGAAACAATGCAAGTGCAGCTGGAGCTGAACCTACAGATTGTCGAGCTATGGCTAAAGGCACAACCTTCCACTCCTCCGAAAGTTAGAGAGCGGTGTGTTAGCACTATTCAAAAAGGATTGGAAGAAATTGAACGGGTAGTGTAGGATTGTACCAATATGTTGGACCAAGCCCTTGGCATCCTCACATCCTTGCAAGAGGACCCCAACATATAGCGCCTGGAAAAAGAGGAACGCAAGCTTCAGGCGCAGTATGATAATGTAAGGGGAACTATGCAGACAGTTGTCCTCATCTAACGGCTGGCAAAGATGCAGCAAGCAAGGGCACTGAAAGAGCAGGTGGATGCCGCAAGACAGAAAGAGGCACTTCTCAAAGCACGTGTCCAACCATGGATTGATGAGGCCTTCGCCATTACGACGGATATTAAGGGCAAGCTCGCACACATGCAAGGAATCTACGTGCTAAGGCAGGCAGTTGATCCTCACAAAGAAGCATCGGAAGAGCGCATGTAGTAGGTCCAATAAATCATAGAACAGTGCGTCGCAGACCTCTGAGCAGTACGGGACCAGTTGGAGGGGCTCCGCGCTAATATCACCACACCAATAGAGTGACTCGGGACAAGTCACGATGATTGTGTTGGGGGCATGTTGGGCATGGAATCCCCCCACAGCATGTTTTGGGGCTCAAAGCCCAAGTTTTGGTCAAAGATATTGTAAGACTCCGCGAATTACGGGCGTGGAGCTCGAAATATAGGTTGAGTCATAGGGTTGTCTACCCTAAAGTATTGTAATGTAATGTAAAGTCATGTCGACCTACCCATGATCCGCGGACCATGGGATTGTATAAATAGAGCGAGGCTCTAAGTTGTAAAGATAGAAAACAAGGAAGAGAGAAGAATACTTGATCCAGGTGGATGTTGGTGGCCACCCACCTATCCCATTTGGACCCCCACAATTGTCACTTTCAGCATTTTCAGTTTCCTTAATTGTAGCACAACTTACTATTTTTAGCAGTTTTTCGGGTCCTGAACTTCCGGAGCCGTTTTGAGGCCCTAAACGACG
>APFE031213216.1:4033-17091 GCA_000404065.3 Pinus taeda
TATATATCCATATATATATAGTTAGTAAGGGAAGAATCCCTTTAAAAACCATTGGGGTTCAAGATTATGTGTATGGTCAAGTAGGAGCTGAGCCTTGTTGCTCTTAGGGCCTAGGGATACATTGCAATGGCTTATGCCGTATAGAATCGCCATGGCTAAGCCTAAGGGCTAGGAGTTAGCTCCAAATTATTCACATTTTACATGTGCTATGAGCTTGAGATAAGGGCTCGGAGGAGATAAAAGGTTTGAACCTCATGAACCAAGTTACCCTGTGTAGTGATCAAGCTCATAAACTTACATGATCTAGGTCATTGAGGCATTATTGGCCATAAATGTTCAATGACCCCAGAGGTCACTCCTTGGATGTTTAAGTAGAAGGATGGGAGAGTCTCACCGATGTTAAAATGCCAAAAAACATGTCATAGTGGGAGTGCAAGCTAACAAGGTTGAAAATTACCAAATTGCATATGGCGGAAAACCATGAATGGCAGGGAAAATTGAATATTATGTGGGTCCATTCCATGTGGGAGGAGTGACGAGGGATGCCATCACCTTGGACCCTAGACCCAAGAGGATTTGGATGAAGGGCATGATAGAGTTTCTAGGCTCTATTACTTGGGGTGGCTTGGTGTGTGGGGCTATCAGTGGGGCGAGCATTAGGTGGTGTAAATAATTTGGCATTTAGGTCAAATAAGAGGGTAATACTAAATGTAGAGTTTCTACTGCCACATAGATCAGAGGGATTTCCCCTTGTTGATGATGCTATAAATTTTTCAACCAACGGGGTCTCCCTAGTATGAAGTCCCAATTAGACCTCACACCATTTGGAATAGGATCCCTATTCGGAATATCAGCCTGACCACCATAAGTTAAAGGTTTTCCTCAACTACAATGAATAATAAAAGAGAACATAGCCTTTGAAATCATCAAGTAAGTTGACACTGTGAAACACCAATTTCAATGTGTGAAAGGAGACCTTCATGAGAGGGAAGTAAGAGTGAGTCTCTGGAAATAAATTAATAGGACTATCCTAAGAGAGGCACACAAAAGAAAGGAAAGATTTATTAGTTATCTAGTGAAATAGTTCACAAAGACATAGTGAACATTAAAGTAAATACAATCCACATTCAACAAGATAAGTACCAAAGCTAATGAATTAGTTCAATTTCCTTAGTACATATGAAAAAAAATATACCACAAACATCTAAATAATAGTCTTACAACATTCATGATACATGCATGAAAATGTGTTGGCTCAACAAGCTTTTGATTAATAAGAGAAATATCCAAGTACACCATTACAAAGGTGAGACACTAGCTCCAGTAGTGGAACATTAATTCACTCATTTCTTCTCCAAAGAATGAACACCTCTCTTATGCCAAGCTAGAGAAGCCAAGGCTAGCTCTACAAAGTCTATGACTCCAAAGGTCCTTTTCTTGAGTTATGAGGGTATATTTATAAAGAGAGAAATGACCTTTCATATCCCCATGACTCCTAGGATTCCCTAATTTCTTTTGGACTTCCAAGTTTCCCTTGAACTTCTACAATACTTTTGGAATTTTCTCAGTGACTCTTTAGTTTAGATATGACTTTTCGTATTCCACATGCGACTCTTGGATTTCCACACATTTACATTTTGTCATTTTTTGAAATACATAGTTACACCGCACATCATGTGGTAAGACCCATTAACACACATGACATTGTGATGACATTTGTACAAGATGTGACTTGACAATGATGATATGTAACTTCATGATGATGTGGCAATGCCAAGCTCTTTTCTTTGCTGCTATGACTTTAACTTCCTCATGATGCATCTTGCATGTGTTTCGTATTCATCCTCTGATGATTGATATGGATTTCTTATGTGATCTTGAACTTTAATATTCTATCAGAATATTTTGGCCCTTCATCTTCTTACTTAATGATCATCTTGTCTTTACAACTTCCCAAGTGTCTCATAGCATAGTCTCTTTCTCATTTTCTCTGAGCATCATCCTGTCATGCCAAGATGTAGTACCTGCAAGTGGAAGTCACTCATGACAATAAGACATTAGTTCAAAAATACCCTAATCTAACTTTCCTTATGAAAATAATTGATTGACTTGGAACTGAGTACTGGAATGGGAGAAAGGATCAGGGATTGTGTAGTGTGAAATTCCATAGGATAGGGATGAGGGACTAATGACTGCAACTACATAACGCATAAAAAATGGAGGTCTGAGAAGAAATATTTCACAATTTAGGGTCACAATGAGGCAAGCTTTCTCACTATAATTTCCTAATGCAAAGTTTAGGAGAGAGAGAGAGCTAGTGGATTGTGTAGTTGCATAGTTCGGGGAGCTAGGGAGACAAACTACTACTTGCAATTGCGTAATACGCAGAAAGAGGTTGAATGGGAGGAAATATTACACAATTATAGGGTGTAAGAGGTAAAACTTGAGCACTTTCACTGCACAATTCATAGTCCTTGGAGGTAGTGACTACATATTGTGGAGTTCCAAGAGGCACGATAAGCTTCTTGTGGTCTGACATTGCATAATGTGCAATTTAGGGAGATAGCTTGGAAGGAGGTTGACCAAACAAGGATCAATTGCAGAAAATGACTAAGTGTGGGATCTAAGAGACGAAGTATTAAACCATAACATGGATTGAACATGATCATACACTAATATATGATCAACCACTTAACAAGGAATCATTTACTACCCATAATCAACATGTTCCTATTGAAACGACAGTAGTACACTACTTACCTACAAGTGTGACACTTAAGATACTTTGTGACACAAGTGACAACGCTATTGAAATATTTCTTAAGACTTGGGGAATGTGTCTAATACATGTATTTATGATATATAGAAAAAAAAACAGTAGGATAATGCATAATAAATGTCCTTTGAGAATGTACAAATGAATCCCTTTGACTAGACACGACACTTCCCTAACTAGAAGACAACTTTTGTGAAATTAAGAGAAAAGTGCAAACAACACTTGCAACAGATTAAATAAAGTGAAAGAGACATAATACAGAGTGAAGATAACATGAAAAACACACTTGTTAAAGTAAAATCAAGAAAAAATGAAAATAGGAAATGTGAAAGCGACACTTGCAAAAACAAAGGTGCACCAGAGTGACAATTGAGAAAACTCACCAAAATAGAAGTACAATTGTGATTGAAGTGAGAGGGAGACTTACAATTCATGAATTCACACTAATTATAGTTAATAATTTGACAAGAATTGTTCTTATGTATTGCAAATTCACTATTACCAGTGATTACACAAGCCTTATCTTCAAGAGTTACACAACGCTTATCTAAGATTGCATAAAAAGACATGTGTTTGTGGATTCATTGAAGATAAAACATGTGTGAGAAAGTGACTTTAATACTAAGAAGAAGACTCAATTATTTGCAAAAAATTATTCAACCATGATGTGACCATGGAACGACATATTTCAATATCCTCGATATGCTCCAAAATTCAAGTGTAAGAAAATTTTTGGAGGGTGTTTGTCACATAGACAACACTTGGAAACACACAGGAAGAAATCCAACTTCTATGTTTAGGTATTATATTTAAGTGAAAGGCCTCAATATTTTAGGAAGTATTTATTTTCCATATAGATTATCCCAACTTTTCTGGTCATCCCAGTTAAAGACAATCCCATCTATTCTTTGCTCAACTTGAAACACATCATCATTAAACTAATCATACCTCAAATTTCGATACGAGAAAAGGATAATAAGTATATTGATATTTTTAAGCATGTTCCATGGTGTTGCTTCACTGCCAATGAGCCTTTTTAGTACCCCGATAGAGTCACCTTAAGGAAACATATGCATTTCTTGGCTGCTAGCAGGCCTGAACAGTACCCTAACAAAGTTGCTTACATCACCTCTCAATGCAGTAAGCCTTTTTTTTTATTCACCATTATTTTATTTCCTTAAAGATATGCTTGAAGCACTTATTGAACATTTATAACACGGGTGGAAGGGAGATCCCGTCTTATTAAGAGCAAGAGAGGTTTTTCCTTGTTTAAGGGATTTGAAAGATAACTGAAGTTAATATGCTCATTTTAAAGTTTTCTCCTTTCCCTTCTCTACTCAGTTGAGTTGATGTATAGAAAAAGAATTCAATACATGGTTGATCTAGAATTAGAGTTCTAATAAAGATACGAGATTCATAGTTCAACCAAAGGCTTTTTGCCAGGGATGAATCATATTTTCCATTAGGACATTATTGACTTCAAAATATATATAAACCCAATAGAGTAGAGGGTAAGATATTAGCCAAGACTTGTTTTTTTATCACAATTTCCCTCTTCAAACTTTTCCACATTGTGTTTTGATCCAAACAAGAGAATTTTTCATGAAAAGTCTTATTAAACAAAACACAACAGAAAATACATGACAAAACATGGAAACAAAACAAGAAGGAAGAAGAAGATGTATGACTAATATGAAGGCAAGATGTGAGAGAAAAAAATAAGAAAATGATGGAAGGAATAAAGGAGAGCAAGTGCAGGATGAGTGTAAATGAAAACTAATATGCAACTAGACTTGCTCCTAATCCAAATAGCTACAAGGCCAGGGCTAAATGTAATGAAATTTCTAATGTGGACACAATAACTGCTCCCGACCTGCAAACACAAAGATGCAATCAATTAAAAATAATATAAAACAATGCACATGAGAAAAAATAAAAATTTGAAAAGCTTGCACAATCAATTGAAGGTCTTGCTTATCAACAAAAAAATGCTCCATAATAAATAACTTTAACCACTCTCAAACTTTACCTTATTGATTGAAATTCCAATCATACAAACCTTTAAGGCTTCCTATGAGTGTACATTCATTCATGTTTTCAGTTTTTTTAAACATAAAGAAAGATTGAAACTTATTATTTGCAATGGAGCTTGCTTGGTAAGATTTCTCTAACCATTCAATGATAGGATATTGATATTCAAAAAAACAAATTTGAAAACCCTGAGACTCATGATAAAATTAATTTTCAATTAATTCATTCGAATCACAAAGAGAATCTTGTGAGGGGAATCCAATAAGATCTTGTTCAAAAGCCTTGTCAAGATGGTGAGAACCTGACATGACCAACAACTCATGATGAAGTGCTTTGACGATCTGAAAATCATATGAAAAGTTAAATGATAAATAATAGAAATTAATAGACTTAACAAAATCAACCAATGTAAAACAAGTATCATCAAGCACACCAGCGGGAAGGTGATACATTGAAAGACAATTATCAAAATTGGTGTTAAGATCATATTGGTTGATTAACGTATAAGGTTCTTGTTTCTCTATTGGTTCCATTTTAACCCAATTACATGAAAAATAAACTATACAAAACCTTATGGAATTAAAAGCACTTGTTGATGTTTCAAGCTTGCATAAACACGAAACAAACTTATGAACATAGTTCTCTTTCTCTTCTGCAGACATAATCAATCTCCCTAGATATAGTGGCTTAATCTAGAAACAACCAAGACAAAATTGCAATGCTTTGCTTAGAGATGTTTCAAATATGGAAGGAATATATACTTGGAATTAGATGTAAGATCCCCCCTTCTTTTGACTTGTTAGCTCCATCTCCAACACTAATTTATATAAGTGGAACTTGCAAATAATCTAAAACAAGAAAGAGAAGTAAAACATACAAATAACATATACAAATAAATCCAAACAATAAGCCGAGTCATTGTTCTACATATGCATAAATGAGACATAATGTATAGGAAAACAAAGCATTTTTTATTAATAAACATAGGAGAGGATTACAACCCTTGAAGACCTCGAGCTTTTAGATCTCTCCCAACTATCTTGTCCTTCATTTTCCATAGAATCAAGCCTTCAATCATTCCTCAAGTGCATGGATGGATTATGGACCTTAAGACACAAATGGGAAACATGAGGGAAAAAATAAGAGTCTCCAAAATCCAACCTAGTCGTAATAGCAGGAAATATATTTATAGGAGAAATGAGGAGGTTGTAGATCCATAACAGAGAATGGAAACTTCCATGATAGAAGCCTCTAGAAGTGGAAGCTTCAAAATCATATTTATTTTTTTCCTCATTTCAAGGGTCATCACACTTGTAGTGAAAGAATCCTATGTTGACTAATGATTTTCCCTTTGATGCAACCAGTGTCATCAAACTGTCTAAACTAAGAAAGTGTGATGAGGATCTAAATTAGGGTTTTTAGCCAATATGATGAAAAATTATTGGAACTCTTGGAAAGTAAATGCAATTGTCTTTGTAGGGGATGATTGAAAAGCATGAATGGATGATGATTGATCCATATTCAAGGTCATTTGGTTGAATGTGAAAAAATATTAGTAGCAACTGACATCATAAATTCAAGAAACCAATTATAATACTAAGTTGACAAAATATGGGAAACATATGGCAAATCAAACCTAATATCGGTATCAACAGAAGGTTTTTGGTCTGCTGAATGATTCACAAATTTTCTATCATTCAAAAAGAGATATTGGTTTAGAAAGGAGATTAAATTCATGACATACACAAGGGAAATGAGAAGGTCATCAATCTCAGAATAATTTGATAGGGAGAAATCTTCCAGACAAAGATGGCCTTTGTCTTGATAACCATAATGACAGGATTTGAAGCTATGTACATCCATGTAAGATATGGTCCCCAACCTTGAATGCGATACAAGGGATTCGAATGATGAAGAGAGATTATCCAAACAAGAATATTCTATCTGATCTAAGGCGCCATATTGAAGATTAAGAGGATTAGTTTGAAAATGAATTATCTCACATCCAGTGGAAAAATGTTAAAGAGAGGATTATATGTGAAAATATGTATCCAATATAGTTTGGAAATTCCTTCAGGATTTCCAGAACCTGACATAAGCATCAACAAAGGTTGAAGTACCTTGAATTCCTGACAGGTATCTGAACTTCCTAATGGTGGATCATCAAATTTGGGTGGCTTAGAAAAATAAAAAGGTAGATATGCACAGCTATCATAAGATGTATCAATGAAAGAACTATTAATGCCATTGGTTTGATCATACTTAATATTAAATATATCAAATTCTTAATGGATAGAGAATTGAGATACATCAATAAAAAAACTTCCTTGATAATTTAGAGTTTGAACATCTTCTTCTTGGGTTATGAAAGATTTCTAATTAAGAAAATCACAATCAATGGATTAAATCTTTTCATATTTTTATCGTGACACCACACCACCCTGTACCTGATTGCAATTGAAACCATCAAGAAAAGGATCCAAAGAACTAGGAGAAGTTGTTGGTCTATCAGAGTCACTAAATACATTCAGGTACAATGAACAATGTGTCAAAGGTGAGGAAAGACAGGAAGACTCATGAGGAGAGATGCCACTTGTAACTAAATAGGGTTGAATATTAATTGAATCCTCATAATCTTCATTAACATAATGATAAAATAAAGGCATATCACTATGCTCTTTATATTGAACTTTCTTTACTTCAACAAGGTATATTGAAGGTTAAGAAGGCTGACAACTTATTTCTTCAAATTTGATATTCGAAAATGCATGGATCAGATAAATTTTAGAAGCATCCCAAACTGAAAGATTACCCCAATTCATAAATGAAGATTGTAAGCTATGAGAAGCATATTCCAAATCAATAGCTCGCAAATCTAAGCCTTCAAAGGAAGAAAATATATCATCCCATGTACTTGGATATTCATTACCACATGTTAATGGAAATAGTAACATCGTGGTGATGATTTTCCAAAGTCTCAACCTGAATGAAGGGTTTGGAATCATTTGATAGGTTACCAATAATGTGATATCAATGGTCAACCAGAAATGCAAGATTGTCATCCTCAAAGAGGGAATAAGGATGGAAAATATCTTCGCCACTTTGCTCCTCTATGTGTGAAATACAACTACCTTGTACATGATCACTGCTTGGAACAACATGTGGAATATAATCAAGAGTTAAAGTAGGTTGATCAAGTAGATCATGAAACAAGGAATCATGAGACATGGATGGTATAGGTTAAAGGGTATCCCTTGAGGAAATCATACTTTCAATTGGATTAGATTAAAGACTTAAATTATGCATATTTATCTAACCTTGAAAAAATACAAGATCAACATTCACCTTAGGCTCACAGTTATTGAACCATTCCAAGTTCTGTGTAATAATATCTAAAGCATGAGATGGGGATTAAGGTGGAAGAGACAAATCAACAACTTGCTTTTTAGATTTGCCTATTTTAACATCATCACAAGGAGGTAGCTGAAGTGGTACTAAGAAAGGAGGAGGACAAGGAGCAAAAGGAATAGTAGGTTCCTCCTCAAAAATTTTAGGTGTCACATGATCAACATAAGTTGGATGAGTAGAATCATCCAAGGGTTTAGATTCAAAATATTTCAAGCCGAGTAGAATCAAACTCCAAAATTTTTCTATGATGAAATATGAATTAATTACTCCCTTGGGAAATTCATAGAAAAGGTGAAGAAATAAATTAAAGAAATCCTATGCTGATTCATTAGGTTTAATTCTAATATGATCAATTCTATCACAAACATCATGATAATTATACCTATCAAAGGCTTGATGAAACTTCTGTCACACAGTAATTTGTCACTGTCTCCTTGTCAGTCTCCCTACTGTGTCATGAAATCAAATTAATCATGCTCATGCTCTCTGAAATGGCCAAATAACCCTCTTTGCCAAAGTTTATTTGATCATCGTGACTGTTATTGAAATAACCGCGCTGACTAGCGGATGATAGTGCAATTGGTGCACTGCCAGCGCGGAAGCACACGGGTTTCCCGCGCTGATCGAATTTCACAGCCAGTGCATCCTCTGTTTGTATTAAGTTGCGCTGACCAGACCTCCTCCGTTATTGAGATGCGATGTCAGCGCGCCAGTCCAGTTATACACCCACGCTGATCCTGTTTGGGCGAGTTTGTTCTAACAGCCAACCTTCCAGATGACTCCAGACCTGGTTGTTGGCCTTGTGAATGTCGCCCTCTCCTATGGCATGTCTGTTCATCATATGAGCCACCTTTCTTGGAGATAAGCTTATCCTTCCACCATTCATGGAGACTCCTTCTCCTATATAAGCTTCCACCATTGCCATGAGTAGCTAGTTTTTGGAGATAGCTCTGGACATAAAGGAATTCATAGTGCTTTAGTGCTGCTCTTAGTAGGCAGCTGGTGTGTTAAGTGTGGATTGCTAGAGAGCTTAAGGAAGGTTGTGAAGTCTTGTTGCCTTGTGTGAGAGAGAGAGTTGTTTGTCTTGGGAGATCTACCTCCAAGGGTGAATGCTTATGAGACTTGCCGGCTGGACCCTCTTGAGAAGGACTCAGCGTCAGAACATTGGTTGTACCTTTCTCTGTTTTGATTAATGAAAGATAGATGACTACTGTTATGGTTCCATTCTCATTTTTCTTGTAATGGTTAATGTGAATTACATCCTTTCTGACTGATGTATAGTTGCTTTTACTAGATTTCACGCTTGTGTTTGTTCTCTCTTTGCATGTGCAGGTGTCCATCCACGAGGATAGTGGAGGATCATGACTGACCAGAGCAAAGGAGCGAGAGCGGCATCTCTTCATCAAACAATAGTGCTGGAATCCAAGTAGGTGTTCATTACCCACTTTTTAATTGCAACTAGGAGCTTGCATAGTAGCATTGATTGATTGTTGCTAGACCCGTTCTGGGCTAGTAGGGATCGCCTCTATCCATAGAGGGGATTTACCTCTCCAACAATTTGGCGAGCATACTGGGGACGTAGCCTGTGTCTCTTGTTGTTCATTCTTGCTTTGAGGTTTGTTTTGGTATTTTTTTGAAGTTTTGGGGATTAATTATCAGTCTCTTGCATTTCCTGGGTTGATCTGGGAAATGCCCCCGTTTGATTGAAAGATTGGCTGTTTTGATTTGGGAGTTTTGATTTTCCTATCACTATTTTTGAGCTCCATCACGGATTTAATTTTAACAGTTGCGCTGTCATCGCGCTCACCCTTTTGAAACATCTTGTTCATCTCGTAATTATGCCTAACAGTCGCGACGATCCTGGAAATCGAATCATCGCGGAAAAGACGTGTGTAGTCGCGATGTCAGCGCCACTTGCTAGCTTTTTACGCGCGCTGACCTTGGGTTGCTAGCTTAATTCCCGCGACGACTGTGTTTTTCTGTGATCAGCGCGGGTTGTCTGTGTAAAATTTGCGCTGACATCTCGGGTTGTCTGTGTAAAAATTGCACTGACATAGTGATCAGCATGGGTTCTCAGTGTGTAACTTGTGCTGATTCCTGAAAAGTTGTTTTTATAACTTTATCTCCTGAATTCATCAATCTTTCTTATCCCCTGTTGTTTCTTGTCTCTCATTAGCTTGTTTTGATTGCTTTTGGTTAGGGGCACTCTCTCTTTGATTTCATTCGAGTGAGTCTTGTGTTTTTAGACCATGTGACCTATCCCTTTAGAAGTTTCATCGAGAAACCGTTTGCTTGGGTTACTTGTCTATTCAAGGTTCATCCACAACCCTCTTATTGATTTGCTTGAGGCTTTTTCACTGCTTGTTGTTGGTTGATTTTTAGTGTCGATTATTGAAACACCTTTTTATGTTGATTTGATTTCTTCACTACCAAGCATAGATCACAATTGTTTGGATCGATCAGTTCACATTTGCTTCCTCCTTGTTTGAATTCCTTTTTGTCTTGTTGAGCTTAGATCACATAGCTCACATAAGCCTTAGTTTTTCCTTTGATTTGGAAAATTGCTTTGGTATCTTGGGAACTTTGTTTTCTTTTCATCGAGTGATTTTATTCCTTTTGCTTGGTGTAGCTATCTCTCAAAATCATTTTAAGTGCTTTGTGCCATTGAAAAGAAAATCAAACTAATATCTTTTGCATTCAATAGTTAAAATGGAAAAGAACATTTTGTTGATTTGTATTTTCAAAAGAAAAGTTTCATTTCCTTTCCATTAGCTGCATTAGATTGTTTTATTGCTTGAGTTCATTTTGTTTGATTGGAAAATTCCTAACCTTTTCATAGTTAGAATTCATCGAACGAAATGATGTTCTTTGGCATGTAGTTTGCATCTAAGTAATTATGAGAGATTATACGATAGGACCTAAAATCAAAACTTGATTCAAGATCAACCGTAAAATAAACCGAATTTACTTAAAAACGCATTGGAACTTAACGCAAATATCTAGAGGTCTAGGCTAGAGACATGCTCCGGTGTTGTTAAACCTAGTCACTCTTGCTTTCGCATTAAGGTTGGGTGATTCCTCATGGTGTGATTCAATTGTGGTCTAGCACGGATTTGGGCTCCCACGTACCGTCGCGTATATATGGGGAGACTCCACCAGGTTTTCATCCTTTATCCATAGGAAGCTGAGTCTGCCGCCTTGTGAGCCGTAACACACCGAACACAGCATTCGGGAAGATTGACTACAGTACGGAAAGTCCTTGGTTCTCATACGATTGCCAAGGTGTATAAGCATTTTTACGGATTGCTTGGTAAACCCTTTGCCTAGAATCTCTAGAGCAATCACTTTTGATCCTTTTTGGACTCCTTAAAAGAAAAGGTGCTAGTGAGCCTCTTGTCACTTCGTGCTCATTAAACATTCGAAGGAGACTAGAGTCATCTTTTCATCTTTTTCTCGACTCTTGAAACATGAAAAGGTCAAGTTGAGTTCCTGTGTCTTAAAAATTTATTCGGCCACATTGACATCACCTAGTTAAATCTTGTGCTAGCTTGAATAGGTTTCTTTTTGTTTGCCATGGCAACTTTTCCAGGGTTCACCAACCCAAGTTCCCCTCCTGATGGGAATCCTGGTCATTTCCCTCCTCTCGGGAATGTTGGTGCTCCTTATATGGCAACGTTATCCCTTCTAGGGTTAACTGTCGGGTTGCCTGTTTGGTTGTTTTCAACCTCTTTGGTCCCTGCCGTGTCGGCTGTTAGTCCATCAGTCCCTCCACCTGAACAACATCATGTTGATCCTAAGGTGGATCTCTCCCCTTCGACGCCTACTTCTACGTCCTCATCTTCTACTTCGCCTGGTGAAGGCCTCGTTTCGAGTAACCAGGTGGCTAAGAAGAAGAAGAAGAAGACCAAGAAGAAGAAGTCTCCTAAGGGAGAGGCTACAAGTATAACTGTTACTCCCTCGAGTACACCTGAAGTCGGGCCCCCTTCCCGCTCCTCCGCGGAAGGTTAAGTTTCTTGTCGATTATGCAAGGAGGACCATCTTCTTCATGATTGTCCTGGAATTCCAGGATCTTAGAAGTATGGTCTCGTGATCCGGCCCGCCCTTCATCGTCCACTGAGGCTCACGATGATGCTACGTCATCAGTTGGGAATGGCAAGGAAAAGGGAAGATTCGAAATCCCCTGCAGACTTTGTGAAGGCAATCCTCCCCTTCACCTTTGTCCACTCATGGATAAAGCCTCCACTATTTTGGAAAGTCTCCCAGCTCCCTCACCCCAACTCCCCGTTGGATATCAATGTCTTTCTGCAGCTGCAGATCATTCGCCTCTCAACAATGAGATTGGTTCACATTCTTCTCTTGTCCAGGCCCCTCTTCCTGAACTTGGCTGTGTCCAGCCTGTTCCAGACCTACCATTGTTCGGAAATAGTGTCGACTGGAGTTCACCTCCTATTGACCACTCTGTTTCAGAAGAGAAAAATACCCATGTTCTTCTCGTCTCATCAAATTCTCGTGAGCTTGATAATGGTTTTTCCATCCCAACCTCTCTGGAGAATTCCGATTCGGTTCCTTCCGAGCAGGGGGGGCAACCATATGGTTCCCCCACCAAGTAGTTCGGTCATTTCCTTCGATTGGAGTCGTTTGACTACCCCTCCCCTTCCATCCCATGTGCCTTTCTGGGTCACCGCCTATGCCTCCCATATGGCGCTGCCTGGCACTGTGCTAGATGAAGGAGCATCGGTTAGTCTCATGCCCATTACTACTTGGCGAGCGTTGGGTTCCCCATCGCTTGTACCTGTCGCACCGAATCTCACCGCTTTTGATGGAGGAACGAGTCAACCATTAG
>APFE031213221.1:0-16936 GCA_000404065.3 Pinus taeda
TTAGCCCACAATTCTATTGGTAAGTCCCCTTTTAAAACTTTGGATATTTCACACATTCATAGTTGGAAGTTGTATATAGATAGTTAGGAAGAGTGAAGGAGGATCTCTAAAGGGATGCATACAATTTTTTTTTTTCTAGGAATATTAGATAGATCCATTTGAAATTACAAGACATGCTAAAGAAGTTGTAGGAGAAATACAAGGCTAGGCATGATCAACATAGCATGGAGAAGTCCCTTAGAGTGGGACACAAAGTATGGTAGCAATTGAACTGGGAAAGATTATAGGGTCATTGTAAGAAGATAAAGGCTCTATGGTATAGTATTTTTGAGATATTGGAAATGGTGGGAGATAATACCTATAGACTCAAGTTACCCCATACCACCCTTTAAGTGTACCTACTCATCCATGGGGAAGCATTTGCATGGATTATGTGGGATATTTACTAACAACAAAGAAGGGAGATGACTACTTATTTGTGGTAATTGAAAGTTTCGGTAAGATACACATTCTCATGCCTTGTAAAAATACCATAAAAAGGAAAGAAGCAGCAAAATTGTTCTTTAAATGGGTATAGGTACACTTTGGTACAACAAGGAGAATCATTTCAAGTAGGGACACTATATTTCTTAGTGCATTTGAGGCTACATTATGGGTGAAGATGGACACAAATTTTAAGATGTCAACATCATTCCATATATAAACAAATAGATAGAAAAATTAGTCAATATGAATTTGGTGCATCTTTTGAGGGGTTGCAATAACAAGCATTATAGTCCTTGGGTTGAAAAATTGATATATATACAAAACTCTTATAGTAGAGTAGTCCACACTTCTATTGGAAAGTCCCCTTTTGAAACTTACTTTGGATATTTTCCACTTGCACATTTGGAAGTTATATATGGGTACTTATGAGCTGTGGGGGAGGATCTCAAAAGGGATGCATTAAGAGTAGAAAAAATTGCTAAAAATATTAAACAAATCCATTTGCAAGTTCAAGAGGTGCTAAAGAAGTTGCAGAACAAACACAAGGCTAGCCATGATCAACATAAGACAAAGAAGCCATTTAGAGTGGGAGATAGAGTATGGTTACAACTGAACAGAGAATGGATATAGAATCTTGGTAAGAATATCAAGGCTCTATGGTATCACCCTTTCGAGATAATGGAAAATGTGGGAGATAATACCTATAGACTTAATATACCCCCATACATGTGCATCTACTCAGAAGTGAATTTAGAAAAACTTAAACTCTATTAGCCTTCCATGTTGGATAAGAAGAAGGAGAAGGATTTGGCTTCCATAGAGGACTTAGCATCATATTTGCAGGTAGAGTTGGTAGAGGGAAACAGTTGCATAAGAGGTTTAAAAATACAATACATGGGTAACTTAACCTTTAGTAGATTAGGTTGAAATTGCTAGGAAAAACTAAATGGTCCTCCAAGGAGAAGGTAGAGGAAAAATTTCCTCACCTCGTTCAATAAAGAATTTGGGGACTAAAAGCCTCCCAAAATGGGGATGTATGATCTAGATTGGGTCAATATATTATTTTTCATTTATGTCATGTTTTCACAGTGGAAAATATTGGAGGAATCAACTTACAAAGCCATTTTAATGATGATCCCAGTTTGAAAATTTGGGAGCGAAAATATTCTATATCCCTTTTAAGTCCTTGAATAGAAACCTTTGTAGTCTTATACTTACTATTAACCAAGATTGTATATTTTACACATTGCCCCCTTTCCAATGGTGCAAGAATCACTTTAATCAAAGCTAATATGATAATGTTATGTTTCCTACAAGTTGACCTACTACGTTGACTACCATGGTATGGGTGGATGCCATGTCAGCCCTCGTTACTCATGTATATGTTGCTAACCACATGTGGAATTTTAAGAATACTTTAGAAGATTGAAGCTTATGACTCTAGTTGAGGGTTGTCAAAGTTAAACCTTAACCCTAGTTGGCTATTTTGCTATCAAATACTAGGCTACGAGGAGGAGTAGGGGTTCCATTCTAGGTGATTCATCTTGTTCCATGGTTGAGAAGAGCGGTTAGGAGTGAAAAAAGTAAAAGATCAAAATAAAGGGTTTTAGGATTCTACATTAGCCTTACAAGCCACAGGTCTCAAGTAAATCCATAGAGAGTGCCTCTTCTTTGTACTTTCACATTTTCCATCCTAGAGAAAAGAGCACAGACCAACCTTAACTTATAGTTGGGTTTTCTATCATAATGTTTTCTTAGGGTAAACATTATGTCTATTGTGGATGTTGTTTGTATTTTTTTATATTTTCTATTTCTCACATTTTAGTTAATTTAATTAAATAGATAGAGAAATACGAGAACTAAAGAATTTAGAATATAAGAAAAAATTAATAGTAAAGACACTAGTGATTTTTTTTTATCTGTTGTGATGAACTATTCTAGTAGAGATTTGCAACACTTTATAGAAAAACTAGGATTAATAATTTATACTTATATATGTCATCAATATGTCTCTTAACAATCATTTGTAGCCATCATTCACACTAATCAATAGAATCATTGATTCACTTTCTTAAATTTAGAAGATATATTATCAAATTGGCTTTAACTTCTTACCCCTACTAAGCATGGTTTCTTTTCCTCCAAAATGCTCAAGATACCTCACGAGTGATGAGTCATTCTATTAAGACTATCCCCTTCCTACAAAGTTTTCCATCATATTCTAGAATTAGTTATTGCTTCTTGTTAATTTCTCTTATACTCATTTGTGAAACTTTTATTTACTCACCGTAAATATCTATCTAATACTCTTTCCAATTCCGGTCATCATTCTAAATTAGTCATGATTACTAAGATACAACAAATTATCATCATTAAATATATATATTTATATTTAACTAACATTGAAATAAAACTATAAAACTTTCCCTCCTTTCTTTCTTGACATACTTATTTAAATCTTAATTAAAAAAAAAACAAAACAAAAAATCATTTATACATTATAGAAAGTAACCATTAATATTATACACTTTTATAAATTTGATATTTCCACTTAAACCATCTAATAAATTTGATATTTCCACTTAAACCATCTAACAAATTTGGTATTTCCACTTAGGCCGTCTATTATTTACCATTATACCTTCCGAAAAGCAACATCATTAAATAAAAAATGACCAAATAACAACAATTACAACTTAAGTTACTCATATTTCAAATAATAACCATGGATCCATTAATGTATTTTCATTAACTCTATTTTCACATCATCTGTTTTTTTTTTTAATGTTTTTTTTCACCGGTCATAAATTATTTGCTAGTTAAATCTCGTATCTTTAAAAATAACAAATATTTATTTATGGTTTATCTCGTTTGCTTGTTTTTATTTGTTTGCTTTTATAATTTATTATTATTATTTTTAGATATTATTGTTTTTAAAGACATGATAATAAGTAGTGTTAAAGTAAGATTTTTTAGAGTTTTTAGTAGACTATTGGTTTGAATTGACAAAAATAATTGTAGTTAAATCTTAATTTGTATTGGTGTAAACTAGTTTTTTTATTTTATATATAAGATTCAAACACCTCAAAAACTTCTAAGACACTTCAATTATAGAAAATTCCCATCAAATTATAATTTGAATAAATCTCTATCAAATTCTAGAAAAATTAAATCAATAAATAGAGAACAAAACTTTCGACAGTCTCGCCCCCAACAAATTTTATTAATTTTATTAATGGAAAAGTAAATAAGTAGGTTGGCTCAACATGCATCTTTAAATAACCAAAAGTAGGTTGGCCCAACATGCATCTATATTTAAAGCAGGTTGGCTCAACATGCATCCATATTTAAAGCAGGTTGGCTCAGTTCGTAACTATATTTAAAGCAGGTTGGTTACTACATCTATATTTAAAGCAGGTTGGCTCAGTTCGTAACTATTTTTAAAGTAGGTTGGTTACTACATCTATATTTAAAGCAGGTTGGCTCAGTTTGCAACTATTTTAAAGTAGGCTGGTTAGTTTTATTTAAACGAGTCTACTTTTGTGATGCACACTCTCGAGGATATAACTGTGTTCTTTCAAAACAATTTTGACTTTAGTGTTTAAGTTACATGTGATAGTTGACGGTAGTGCAAGTATGTTGGAGAATGTCGTTCATGACCTAGTTAGAATTTATAATATTTTATATTAATTTTCTTTACTAATAAAGTTATAATTATCTTATTTTCTTAGTACCATAATTTTTAGTCATATTATTTTACTAGATAAAATTATAATGTCATCATTTAAATCTTATATATCATCCCTAATGTATTATGAAAAAATAATTTATGTGGTAAGGTAAACCATAATAAAGTATAGTTAATCATTATAATAATTTATAGTAGATGTAATAATTTAGTTTATGAATAGTTTGATTTGGCCATGTAATTGAATTTTAAAAGTTAAATGTGATGAGTAAAGAACTTAGATTCCAAGAGGTATGGGGAGGTTAAATTGTTTGGGAAAGTTATCTTACTTGTTGAAGGAAAGAAGTTGGATAGAATGGACAACCATTGAAGGTTGGTTGTTGATCTTTAACTGCAATAGTATGGTGTGTTGAAGGGGATTGTTGTTCGGAATTTATGAACTCAAAACTAGGGACAAAAGCCCATACTAGCCTGGGAACTGCACAGAGATCAAGAGGAAAAAAAATTATGTGTTACAGATTCTTTGCTAACCGGAACTACACAATAAGAAAAAAACAGGAGAGGGAAAAATCAGGTAATCATTTTTTAGAGGAGAGGCTCGACTTTAGGAGGGACCCATAGAGAAAAAGGGTGACAACTTGATTTATATAAGGGGAGTTGAACCTGACTGTGTATTGAGAAAAGGAGGAGGGGAGGAAGACATGAGGAAGTCTTCTTAGCAAAGGGCACAACAAGCAAGGAAGGGGAGAATTGAGTCTGATCTGCAAATTTTGAGCATACAGATGAAAATAAGGGGAGCTTAAATTCTACAGGGGATACAACAAACAAAGTGAGAGGGTAGCAGCTGCAAGCCATGGAAACATAATTGAGCATGGAGTTCGACTAAGCAGCGACAACCATAAAAACTGAAGAGAGAGAGAGAGAGAGAGAGAGAGAGAGAGAGAGAGAGAGAGAGAGAGAGAATTGGAGAAAGGAGAGCAGATAGGGGAAAGCTCAAAGTCTACAGGAAGATAACAAGCAACAAGTTCGATCTCATCCATCACACAACCACAAGAAAAAGAGCATATAAGCTTGAATTTGCATATAACAGACTAACAAACAAAAATGAAAACATAGAGACAATGCAAAGGTGGATATACATAGCAGTAAGCCCATAGTTCTCTGTATTCATCATTTGGCCATTATTGGATAACTTGAGGGTGGAGGAAGTTGGACTCTAGTCCTTCCTAAGCATCAATGAATTGTTTAATAGCTGGTGGGTGGAGGAAGAAGAACCTACGGAGTCTCTATTTTAGCTGGTAGAATGGTGTTTAGTCCCTTGAGAAATACCACCTCAAACCCTTGGAATTTGGCTCGGGGGTGACAACTGCAAGTAGCTTGGTTGCAACTTGTCTATGGTTGGGTAGAGAGTTGAAGTCCTGAACTCGGTTTCCCATCTCCATTGTAATCAAAGATAAGTTTCCTAGAACATACTCATGTGTAGATATCATGTTGTAGTGTAATGGTGCATTGTTGCTTGCTTGAAAAGTATGATTTACTTATGTTTATTTGTTGAATAGTTGGTACTGATCCATGCAAGGATGTGTGAGTGAATACAAATGTTTCATGTTCTCAATGGCCATTGATGAGTGTTTATATTTCCGATGTGAGCTGATGTTATTCTTGTTTGAATTTTGGGTTCATTTTTATTGCTTGTGTAGGCTAAATGATACGTTGCTTGTTACTCTTGAAGAGTTGATGGAATCAAGAAATGAGGTTATGAATTGTGAGCTAACTTTGTTTATGATGCTCAACCCAAGCTTTATTGTAGATAATATGTGTATTGATCACCCTTTGATAGTAAGTATCATGGAGATCCATTCATTTTTACAATGGTGTGATTCATGTTTTGATGTTGGCTCTTATAACCACTAACATTATACAATGGTACTATTTTATAGGCTTGAATGACTTGGTTTATGTTCATGGATTAAGCCTAACATTGCGTCTCTATTGTGTGCATGAAGAGCTCATATTTCTTATAGATAAATGTTGTCTTCCATGTGTGTTTCTTGGTGTTGTAATAGTAATGAAGTCTGGGTTGAGAACCTTGATAGATTCTATGTGCTGGAAAGTGGGTTTGGAACAAACTACATTGTCTGTTTGAAGCACTATTTGTATGGCATGTAAAGCATATTGATTGTTACAATAATGTTAGCATGAGTACCTTTATTGACTACTCGTGTTGATGATGTGCACATGTTCATTATATGGGTTACATGTCTATGTTGTTGTCAAGGAATGTGGTTTCCTGATTATAGAAAGGGAAGTTGGATTCCCTACAATGACCCTTGTTGAATAGTTAGTATAATGATTATATGCATGAGATGTTTGTTACTTATATTATATGATGAATGGTTGATTGTGATCCATATGAGGTTATGTGGATGATCGTGAGCATTACACGAAGTTATTAGTCTTATGTTAACATATTGATGCAGAGAAGGGTTCACCAATGGTAGTGTTGGGATTGCACTAGTAATATGTTGAGCAGTGAGGATAAATGTCCTTGTGAACTGCTTTATACTTTGTGATGAATGAATGTATGAACTAAAGCATCTTATCATATAAATGTTGTGTTTCTACATTGTTAACTCACGGGTTGTATGTTGTTGTCAATCTCCCTCTTAGTGCATCTCTCTTACTTGAATTATGAATGCATGCATGGTCACGGTGAATCTATGGTCATTATTGATCAGTTGGTCAAGCTAATAGATTCAAGGGAGGTGATTTCCTTGCTTTACAAAGTTGTTTATGTATATGTGTCTTTAGCAGAATCACTCTTGGAAGTGACTTTGTTTGGTGACTTTTCTTGATGGAATTTACATGATTTTGGTCTTAATATTTTTCCATAGAGATCAGTGGTATTAAGGATTATCTACTAGCCCTTGAAAGCCCTTAGAAAAGCTAAAAAACCTTTGAATAAAATTGGTTCTTAAAATACCTTGAATTAATGGAAAAATAGGGAAATTCCTAAGTATTAACCTGCAGGTCGGTGGGTGGGACCTCGACCTAAGTTAGAGGTTATGGGTTGGGGCAATTGAAAAAGGGTGCAGGAATAATGGTGTAATTCAATCCTAACTTGGTTGGAGGTCGGATGTTGGGACCTTATCGTAGATCAAGGGTCAAGAATCCAATCTAAGTTGGGAGTCGATGGGTCGTGTCGGTAAGGAGAGTTAACATGACACATGGGTGAAGTTGACCTCGACTAGGTCGAAGGTCAGGAATTGGGAACCCAGACTATGTTGGGGGTTGAAGGTCAAGCCCATAAAATAGAAGCGTGCACAATATGATGAATTCTGACCTCAACTTCCACATGGACCAATGAAAAGCATCCACGTGGCAGTCAAATGATGTGGCGGGGCAAGTGGGGCCCATCTTTGGAGGGCCATATCTTTCAATCTAGAGGTCAGATTGAGGCAAAGTTTTATATCACCAGATTCATCTCGATGAGAAAAACAAAATGGTGATGCTCATTTTGAGTTTATAGGATTTTAAGAAAAGTCGAAAATTTTAGGTCTTGTTCCAATAGTTGTACCTTAGGAGCTAGATTTACATAGTAATTATCTCCTTCCAACTATAGTTGGGTTATGTGTTAGGAGGGGGGTGGTACAGAGTGGTATCTGAGCATCTAGGTTTAACCCTTGGATTGGATGGAATCTATCCTGGGTAAGTGGTAACAGAATCCTGAAAAGTGGTTTCATAATAAATCTTTAGTAAAATTATATAAGCTAAGGTTTACATATTAAAATTTGGTCGAAAATTGATTTACCTCTTGCGTGGTACTAAAGCATGGGTCCCAAGTTTTGGGATAAGTTTAGAATGTGAGTAGGATGATATCCTACTCATGGTGATGATTTGGATTGCATATTGACTACATGGATGTTCGACATGTTATTGCGACTAATCCCTTGTTATTGCTTATGATTGTTCGCTGGAATCAAGAAGGTTTGGATAGTCAGTTGTTATGGCCTTGGAAGTTGTCTTTCTTTCATATTTTTTTTGCGGAACTTCTTGTAGGGAAGTGAGTTGATTGTAGCATATCATCACCATTGGTAGGGAGATGTCATTTGGTATGCCTGGAATGATTAGGTTCATGTGATTTGAGGGATTTAGGGAAGAATCCTTATGTTGTGTGTATCTTGCATAACCATACTTGGTTCGATGGATGATGGGCATATATATTATATGTTGGTCGGTGATGTGCCTCATCATTGGGTAACTATATGGAACTTAATCCACCTCCTAGCTTAGTAAAATAAACTCTTTTGACAATTTATTCATATTTTGATTATATTTTGTTTAATGAGATGAGTCAAAGTGAGATATTATGCCTAGTAGTTTAATGTGTATTGATTGCAAGTTTGTGAGAGAAAAACATGGAATTTTGGATAATTAAGGGTTGAAACTCGAATGACACAAGGAGGAGAGATTATAGGAGGTAGATCCTCCTCATTTACTCCTCCCTCATTCGAATATTCCTCCATCAATCACACTAGCTCGAAGTACAAGAAGCCAATTCATGGAGATCAAAAGACAATAGAGCAAGTGAAAGTTAAAGAGCTAGTTTATCTCGAGTATGGGAGCTGAGCCTCCCTAGATTTAAGGAAGGCATTGGGGACTTAAGTTGTATAAATAAATAGGCCTAAAGCCTCATTAGTATTTGAATTTTTGCTATAAAAACACTAGTCAAATTCGAGTTCAAGACTTGTGGAAGACATTGTTATGTAATATTCTATTTTGATAATGAGAATGAGAAATTCCTTGATCGAGCACTGAGTTAACTCAGAGGGTTGAAGCTATTAGGTGAGGGACCAACCCTAGCAGAAAAGGCTCATCTTCTTGCATTTGTATTCTTAGATTGAATTCATAGATTAATGGTTGAATTGTCCTTAGAATTATTTCACTGCAAGTAGTGTAGATTTGATTAGTTTTCTTATTAGTTTGCTTCCATTTGTGCTTTAATTTAGTAGTAGTTTATAAGAGATAAAGGAACATCAAAAATATGTCAATAGGTGGTTTTGGCCTCACTCCTTCCTTCAGGGATCATGGTTTGAGGAAATAACTCCTATGCAGCCCCAAAAAGATAGAATTCTAGTTTCTCATGGAATTTAGGGTTTTTTGTACTTAGGCAAGCATTTGATCAATTTGCAAGAGTAGGATTTAGTTATCATTTCTTCTACCTTCAATCTTACATTAGATCTCATCAATTTTCCATCTTATTCTACAAGTTATCCTGATGCATAAAGTAGGCAGCTAGCTCATGAAATTATGTTTTCCTTTGATAATTGAAATTCTTCTTGTTTACATGATTTTTGGGTAAAAGTCAATGTTTGATGCAGTGCAAGTGTTTCAAAAGTACAGAGAGATTTCATAGTCAGTGACCTCATTCCAACTTCATCCATCCATGATCATTCTTTTCTTTTACTAAAACTTTCACCAATTCATCATTTCACAAGGAAACTTCTCCAAGCTTGTTGAGCAAATCCAACCATCTCCTAACATTGGTTTTAAGTTCTGAAGTGGTCCTAGGCACTCCCTTGACTCATTCCATCCACCAACCACCTTTCCTAAGCTTTCCATCACCTTCAACACCCATCCTTTTTTCTCTCGACTGTATCCTGTACAAATATAGGGGATCTTGTAGGCTTTTAGGACATCCTGTAGGTTTGCCTGTAATGGCCTGTTGTGAGGCTGAATTGAGGAAAAAGCCTATAGGAAGCTAGAAAAGGTCTCCTACTAGTCTCCCCAACCTTCTATCCATTCACCATCATCCCTAAGCAACCTACCACATCACCAAAAGAGATTTGCTTTCACACTTTCACATAAAAAAGACAAAATAAAAAACATAATTATTTTATTCATTTACATGCATAGCAGTAGAATGTTTGAAACTTTGAATTTTCATGCTTAGCACAGTAGATTTGCATACATGTTAACTTAGCATTATTTTAAAGCATAGCCTATTAGCAGTCATTTGGAAAATGGTGTGTTTTAACATTTGATTTCAGTCTTTTTCCTTATTGCAGTAGACAAGCTTTCTCTTAGAGTAGATTTATCTTCCCTTATTGGTAATCAAGCTTCTTCTAAATCCCATTATGAAATCGGCTAACAAAAAGATATAAAAGATAGTTGAATGCCTTAGAATTCAGCCTCTTTGAGGGGGCAACCTCCTTTACATTACACAAATGAACAATTTTTGGATGATACAAATGACAAGACCTCCTTTCTATATATAGGAGTCTAATGGGTCATAATATAATCAGAGCGACATAACAATAATAATTTAAGGTCACAATAATAACAATAGTGGGCTTATATGGGGCACAATAATAACAATATGGGGACTACATGGGTACAATAATATAATAAGGGGGTTGTAATAATAACAATAAGGGGTTACACTAGTAGTATAGGGGCCTAACATGCCCCTCTCCTTCAAAAAGTGTTGTCCTGAACGCTTGAATAGTTCTTGATGCTTCTGTATAAAATTCTTGTCCTTCCATGTGAAATATTCAATAGGTAAGTTCTTCCACTTGATGAGATGCTTTGAAATTGATCGATTTTGTAGCTGTAGACTTTTCAGTTCTGTAAATGCTTTACGTTCTAATCTGACTTTTCCTTCCTTGTCAAGTTCTAGCAATATTGTTGGAACTGGGATATTTGGCAACTTTTGAATGAGTTCCCACCCTTCTTCGCCATTCTTCCATTCATACCTTCCTTTGTTTATCAACTGTTTCTTGATTTTAGGAGCTCGATCTTGAAATGACTGTAACTCTGTAATTTCAGATCTTCCAGTTCTGAAATCGCAACCTGCAGTAGACCTCTGCATCCTCTTTCCAATGCCACCAGTTTGATCCAAATTGGATTCTCCAAGGAAGAGTTATGCCAAATCTCCCACGGTGACCTAATTATAGACTAGTTCAGTAGAGCGAACTTGTACGATGTGCCATGAGTCACTATTTTGACCTTTGGATATGAAAAATGTATACAAGAAACCACAATCCATCCTCGTTCTGTAACTTCTTACGAAATTTCAATCTAATTCTCAAAACAAAAGTTATGACTATTTTACTAAGGTCACCTGTTTGGAATGTAATTCAGGAGTCTACAAAAAGGCTAACTTTCTCAGATCATATATACATAAATATTGCACAAAAAGCTCTAAAATTTGGACCCGAGGTTCAGTTTGATTTCGAGTCAAATTGTTTTTTTTTTTGCTTCTGAAACATTGCAAAAAAAAAGTTATAGCGAAAATTCCAGGATGACTTATTTGGAATAGCAAAACCCTAGAATCCAAAGCTCCGATACCAACTGTTATGAAACCAGCTCACAAAAAGATAGAAAAGATAGTTGAAAACCTTAGAATTTAGCCTCTTCGAGGGGGCAACCTCCGTTACATTATACAGATGAACAATTCTTGGATGATGCGAATGACAAGACCTCCTTTCTATATATAGGATTCTAAGGGGTCATAATATAATCAGAGCCGACATAACAATAATAATTTAAGGGCACAATAATAACAATAGTGGGCTTCTATGGGGCACAATAATAACAATATGGGGACTACATGGGTACAATAATATAATAAGGAGGTTGTACTAATAACAATAAGGGGTTACACTAGTAGTATAGGGGCCTGACAAATCCACAAAAGTTTGGTTTGAAAAAACTTAGTGGTCTATCTCCATCTTAGCAGTGACAAAGAGAAGACCCATCACATTTACTTGTGTATACAACACTATCACCTCCAAGTTTGTATGAACCTCAGGTTGATAAAGTAAAGTTGGTAGCCCCAAGAATTACAGTATTCTTGTTGCAATATTGGTGCTCATCACTTTTGGGCACCTTTGTTGGGGAGGCGTCTAAGTAATATATGATTACTGTTTTTTCCTTCTATTTCTTATCTCTAATATTTACCTATTAGTTTCATTTCTGTAAAAGTAATTTTGTTTTCTTTCCTTTCCATTCTGCAAGTAAGATTTCATATAAGCAGTTATTTTTCATTCAGTCAGTTAGCTTTCGTTCAGTTTGCAATTTCAATTCTGCAATTATTTTCAAAGCTTGAAAAAAACACAAAACAAAACAAAAACACTTCTTTCATGCCTCGTAGGAATAGGGATAACTTAGGGAATTTTTTGTCAAATACCCCCACTACTTCAAACAACCAACCTTCCCTCTTCTTTAGTGGTTGTGAATTGGAGGATCCCTTAGGTGAACAACTAGAGATATTTGAAGAGCCTACAAGGGGAGAAGAAGAAGAAGAACCCATTCCAACTGACCCAATGGTAGAAAATTGAAATGACAAAGGAAATAGAGAAAGAGTTGAGGGTTCCTTCCCCATTAGGGAAACCAATGGGGATATTAAGATGAAGAATATAAGCCCCTCTCCCCTTCCTATTTCCATGGCCTGACCTCAGAAGATCCAGACGCTTTCTTGTTTGAGTTTGATGTCATATGCAGAATCCATGATTACACCAATTATGAGCAAGAGTTGAAACTATTCCCATCCACTCTCAAGGATGCAACTTTGCACTAGTTCATGGGTTTACCTGGGGATAACATCACAACTTGGGCTCATATGTAGCAAGCCTTAAACAACAAGTATCAAGACTACTGCAGGTCTAAAGGCACTAAAGAGGAAATTTTTAGGATGACCTCAGGGCATGATGAATCCCTAGAGGATTATGAAGAAATATTCTAGCTTAGCTACAAAAGGGCCAAGTGCACACTTGACCTTGAGTCATTGAAACTAGTCTTGCTTATAGGGGTAGGGGAAGATCTTCTGGATACCCTAAACCTGTTAGCAGGAGGGGACATCTACCAAATACCCTATCAAGATATCAAGACTATCTTTAGAAACCATTCTAAGGCAACTAGGAAAAAGGGTAGAGCAGTCAACCTATGGTCAGTCCATCCTCTTCCAATACATCCATCAAGGGTGAAATTGGAAACATGCTAGAGGATTTCAATAGTGAGATGCTGCAAACCCTTGCCCTACATATGGACACTATGCACATTAAGAGAAAACAGGAGGAAGCAGACAGAGCCTTAGCCATTTTCTACCCTAGATGCATAAGGAGGCACCCAAGAAATGAATGTCCATTAAACCTGATTGAAGCCTACTCAGTCTATGAACAAAACCACTCCACAGAAAAGTTCCCTTTGCTAACTGGACTAAAACTTTTATATCAAGGAGCTAAAGGGGTGACTAAACAACTCTGCTACATAAATCAAAGGAGACCTCATGGGCCTCGCCCATACTAGCAGGGCATGCAAGGGTCATCCCATGCATATTGAAACCCCAACCAAACCACATCCATTCCCTCTTGGCCCCCCCTACTCATCCTTGTTGGTCTACACCTCCTCCTTGGTCCTCTGCACCTCAATATCATTCCTAGACAACCAGCCAGTCATTTCAACCATACGCTCCGCCATAGCCTTAGTGAAATGCACCTCCTTAGGGGTGGAGGCCCCCATAAAACAATGCTATAGCTTTATTGCCTTCATGTTACATGAAAAATTTTCACCATGACTTTCTGTAATCTGTGTGAGTCTATCACCACTCATACATACCTCCTTTGCAATTCTTAAACCTCAGTTCTGCATATCAAGCTTTGAAAATGAGAGAAAGTTCTTAAAAATCTCTAAAACTCTGGTTTCGCACATTCTCTTAGCATTACCTATGGTGCCGCACCCACTGGTCATGTCCCCTGTGCACCTAATCACTCTGTATCTGCATGTATGGGTGCGAACCCCTGTACAAGTTAAAAAGGTGCAAGTTTATTCTTAAAAACTCACTTTGAGTCAATTCTAGAAGCTTGTAGAGGGAATCTTGCGCTAACAAGTTCGCTCGTTAAGGATTCATGCATCCCATCCCTTAAGGAGCTAACCCCTTGATGTGAGGAGCTTATCCCCTTGAAGAAGGACTCTATCCCTTCAATGGTGGACCTGTAACCTCCTTCCCTTGCACTATAAAATGAAGCTTTGGGCTGGTTACTAAGGAGGTTAAAAGCTGAATATTTTTTAGGGTAAATGCTGTTGGAACTTAGTCTTCCTTATTGAGCTTTTGAGAGGAAAGATCACATACCTTTTGATCTCATTTGGAAGAGAGTGAGGCTTGTCAAAGTAGAGGAGATTCCTGCTTGGACCCTAGGAAGAGCTTGTACAACATCAAGGCACCAAGGTTGTCAAGTTCTTCTTCTTCAAAGTTAATACAATCAAGTTTATTTTTCTTAATGAGCTGTGTTTAATGGCTTATTTCATAGACTCCCTGATCACTATGATGAACATGATTTATTATATTAGCTATGCAGGTGTTCTTTGATGTGTGCTCGTTTGTGTTTGCAGGTTATTAAAAAGGGAACTCTTTGAAGCTGTTGGAGCAAGGCTGCCACAAACTAGCATTGGACTTAAGGTAGGGTCTAAAACACCTCTTAGTTTTTATTGATGAATCGTAATATGTTTAGAGAAAAGTAGATTTTCTTGTCTTGCTTGTTGCTAGATATCAATTGATACTAGGGAGATCGGTCTTGCCCGCAAGAACGATTTATCCGCTTAACAAATTGGTGACTCCGTTGGGGACGGGAATTGATTGTTTTATTTTCCTTTATCTTTGATTTGAGAAACTTGATTTTTTGTTTCTAGTTTTTGCTTGATGTGTGTGGGATTGGGTAGTTTGTAGGTCCTGGATTGATTTTTTGTTTTTTAAATTTTTTTACGAGGACCGCACGTTCTGTTTAAGTTACAGTGCAGAACTATCCGCACTGTTACTTTACTGCATAGAGGGTACCGCACTTGGTTTTACTGGATGCCTGCAAACCCTGTCAAAATTTTTGAAAAACTTAAAATGTTTTCGTCCAGTTAGGTTTAAGATTACTTTATAGTTTTTAGTCTTTGCCCAGATCTGCATATATCCTATCGAAAAGCCTTGTTTATGAGTTTCTTTCAGCAAATTCTTCCTCTCATCAATCTTCATTAAGTTAATTGCGTGTTTTGAGTCTCTTTTTTGAGAAATTCTTAATTTGATTTCCTTTGTTCATTATTTGGAGGTTTGTCTCAGCCTTTGAGTGTTTTTATTTTTTGATCTTTGGAACTCTCACCCAATTTTCTTCACTTGCACTTGATTGGTTCTTAGATTACATTAGAATCATCTTGTGTTTGAGAATTCTCTTGCATAGATCACATTTGCATAGTTAAAATTCTCATTTTCAGAATATGAATGAAAAATGTGCATAGATTACATTTGCATACTTTTCAAGTGAATTGTGCATAGATTACAATTGATAGTTTACATTCTGAAAAATCAATCGTTAGATTTAGACCAATTTTCTTTGATTTGAATTTACATATTTTTATGCTTGTTTAACACACAAAAATAAAAATAAAAACTGTTTGGAATTGATTCCACTTAGTTTTTCTTGATGAAATTAGTGCATTAGAGAATTGTTTATATTTCTCTTAATGATCAATTTTTGATTGTTGGAGTGAATGGAAACTCTTCCTTAATTTAGTTAGGATTCATCGAATTGAAAGAATTACATAATCTATCGATTGCGTTCAAGTTTTGGTTGGGTCATAACACCATTGGTTTCATATCCATTTACCCTTTTGAGTAATAACAGCCTAAATAACACAACGCTTAATTAAAATTCATCTAGTAATTTTTGCATTTTTAGGGCTCTTTCCACCAATCTAGCTTAGGCTAGTGTCTTGTAATAGGTTTTAGTTAACTCTCCAAGACAGTAAAACAAACAAGTAGTTGATCTTGCGGTAGGAAAAATTCCAATTGTGGCATGTATGCTCTGGGAAGCTCCTCTTAAAGGAGTCAAGCACGAGATCATATCTGAACCAGTGAGGTAATCAATCCTTCCTCATTGGGAATGATAGCAGATATTCACGTATTAAAAACAGTAAACCTCGGATTGACCATTGTCGAGGAGCCTGGGGTCACTTGTTGGTAAACCTTGGATTATGTCAAGGATCCTTCAAGGGGATTGAGCTTTGTTACCCTGCCCTTGTGTGTGTATCGGATCATAGACTGTTTCCCCAGGTATATTTTGTTTATGTTGGTAACCTTAGTGGCTATAATCTATAGGATTCTTTCCTAAGGTGACAGTGGAGGGAAGATCCCACTATACCTAGAGCAGACGTCGACTAGATCCACTTGGACTCTCTGGGGGGTTATCTTCACTCGACACGGTTTTGTCGAGAAATTTGTGCCAGTCTATTTCATTAAGCAGGTTGTCAGGGTAATTGTTCCAAACTGCCATTCTGTATTTGATTCTGCGAGGTTGGATTTCATCACCAACTAGTGCTTTCGGTATGGAAAAATATTGTTTGTGTGTGGTTTGACTTCTAGATTTGATAGCGCGTGTTAATTTGTTTGTTTTTACTTTTAGAGACCATATGTGTGAATTGTGAATTTCAATTGTTAGGTGTGAATTGTGAATTGTTAATTTTAGTTTTAAATTGTTAATAAAATTCACTGAAGTTGAATATAATGGCAACTGTTCCAGAATTCACCAACCAAGGAACCCCTCTTAACGAGAATCCTAGTACTTTTCCTTGCTTTGGAAATGTTGATCCTCCTTATATGGCTACTTTGTCATTACCTCGACTTACAATAGGTTTACCGATATGGTTATTTTCAACTTCGTTGGCCCCAAATACTCCAATTGTTCCACCTCAACCGAATGCTTCACCTCAATAGAGTTCACC